>CAUYQV010163460.1:0-72566 GCA_963574575.1 Galagoides demidoff | reverse complement strand
CATGACTAATCTCAGAGGCCTTCCAACTAGAGACACTCGGTGGAGGATAAAATGCACCTGACCAGCAGTCAGACTGCCCGGACACAAGTCCTGCCCTGCCAGCCAGGCCATTTGACTTGCTTTACTTCCTTTCCATTCTCTGCAAAATGAGGATGGTGGGAGCTTTTACGAGGACTGAAGAAGATAGGAAAGATAGCATGTGTTTGTAAGTGGATCGTCTGAGTAATTAAGTCAATTAGTTTGGAAGTATTTTTTGATCATGTTACTGACCAACTGACTGATTGATAATAAATCTTTTGCACGTTTATCAATAAAAGAAATAATATAAAACTGGGCATTATGGATAAAGTTGATACTCAGTGATGGATGCTGAGATGTATAAAGGCTATTTATTCCTGCATTAAAATATTATTGCTGCATTATCTAACAAAAAGATTGAAATTCTAGAATTTACCTCTATTTACCTGCAAATTTTCCAAGTCACTATGGGTTCAAGGAGTCAAAAAATAAAGTTTTGAGAAAATTACCCTATTTATTATCAGTTTTTTCAAGAATGAAAAGAAAGTCTGGTGGATCTTCACTCTTCGCAGGTAAAATATTTAGATGTTTAGTCTTTTTGTTTACATACACCCACATAGTAGGAGAATAAAAATTAGAGCTCAGTATTCTGACTGCCATACACTTGTCCAGTGTATAAACTTAATTAAAATCTGACTGATGAATTCCTGGGGTTATCTGCAGACTCGGGAAGTTATTTCATAAAGGAACCGCTGAGTTTCACGGTTCTGGCTGGAGGTCATATTCTGTACTCACTATTTCAGAAAGAGTAATTTGGCAATTGTGCAGCTACATAACTGCTCTGTAATAATAATCAGTGTCTATTAATGACTTGAAATGCAGTTAACAGAGATAATTTTTGATAATTTGAATGAATGGAACAAAGCCACCTTCTTTCATGGGAGATCGCAGAAAACAGGTGTCTGATTGTCAGACTGGAAGGCAGGATCATTCTGCCAGGCCCGATGGTTACAAAAGTTGTTTATGAAGCCCCCAATGCGTGTTTAAAAATGATCCTGGGAATAACGACAGATAGAACGTTTTAATCGATGAGGCCAAGATCAAGGAATCACAAAGTTTCATAAAATGTATTAGTAAAAACAAACCATTTCTGGCCACTCCAACAAATGGCAAGTCATTCTTGGCAGCGAATGGCCAGGAACATGTCACTGCCAGAAACAGTTCCCTGCAGGTCACGCCTAAGATTTCTTCCCACTTCCTCCTGCCTGGAGCGGGAACTAGATGTCTGGAGCTGCACAACCGTGTCTCAGACACGAGGGACAAAAACACAGAGTAGGTGTTGGAAAGTGCAGCAGCTGTTTTTCAAGCATGAGGCACAAACATGCACATGAGAGAGGCAGAAACACTCAGATCCTGGGACCAGGCTTGGTTGAACCGATGTCAGCCAGTAATTCACCCGAGTTACTTATTTATTTGTTTTAAGGATAACCAGTTGAGGTAGGAACTTTTTTTATTGTTGGGGATTCATTGAGGGTACAAAGAACCAGGTTACACTGATTACATTTGTTAGGTGAAGTCCCTCTTATAGTTGTGTCCCAGCCCCCAAGAGGTGTGCCAGACGCCATGACCCCACAGCCCCCTCCTTCTTCCCTCTCTCTGCTCCCTGATCCCCCCACCATGTACTCGGTCGTCCATTGTCCTCACATCAGAATTGAGTACATCGGATTCTTGCTTCTCCATTCTGGTGATGCTTTGCTAAGAAGACGGCGTTAAGCAAATCATGTTTGTTCAGCTATGTCTGGACGTGCCACTCAACATAACGCTTAACACCATCTTTCTTCCTCTTCTGCAGCTGTTGGGAAGTCACCATCAGTTTACCTGTTGCTCATTTGCAGGTAATATCTGGGGTTTTTTTTCTTGCAGTTTTTTGGCCGGGACTGGGTTTGAACCTGCTACACTCGGCATAGGGGGCCGGTGCCCTACTCCTTGAGAAACAGGCACTGCCCGTTTTTTTTTTCCTTTACTGTTTTTTACTTTCACTACACCCTGCCCCGGCCTGGATTTCATTTTCTTTATCCTGCCTGATCCGGGGTGCTTTTTCAACCTGGGAGTTCGTGTCTACCATAAATTGGGAAAATTCTATCATTTCTCTTGAATATTGATTCTCCCTCCATCATCTCCTGAAGATGTACTGGACAAAAGTTGAAGCTTCTGAATTTAGTATTTGCTTCTTTATTTTCCTCTTTATTTCCTTTATTTTCCTTTTATTTTCTCTGTTGCATTTTCAGTAATCACCTAAATTTGATTTCCACTTCCTGTGTATGGTTTTTCTTCAGCTCTGCCTGATCTGCTGTTTAACTTGAGCACATTTACCATTTTGGGGGGAACCAACCTGACCTCAGAGAGCACACTTCTTTTTTAAATCTCTTCTACACTGCTCTCTGATTGAGGGGGCTGACCTGCTGGCTCTCTGTCTGATCTCACTCATAGGACATTGGTTTTTCTCATTGTTTACCTTTTTTTATTGTGGGCTTATTTTTAGGTGCGATGTATTTCCCTGTGAGGCTATTGCTCTGGCTTTTGAGGTGGTTCTTTTTTGTTCTGGGTTATAGAAATACACAGAAGCTTTGAGCACTCCAGAGGAATTTCCAGTCCAAAATACAACAGTAGCATATAAATGTCTAAACACAACAATTGAAGAAGTGAGGTGAATGATGTGTTGACCAGTCTGATGTGAACATTGCAGATTGTGTATACAGTCAGCACATTGTACCCGGTAAATGCAGTAATGTACACAGTTATGATGTAATAAAAAATGTTTTAAAGAAACAAAATAAATATTTAGAGTAAATTCTTAGTTTCAGACTCTTACAAATTATAGCCTTGATCTTACACAGGGTCTAATCTGGGGTTCTGATTCCTCACAGGACACAGCTTTTGTTTTCACCCCAAATTTCTGGACAGAGTAGATTCTGGATTGTTTCCTGCTCTGGGAGTAGAATTTTTCTACACAGAAGTATCATCCTTCCAAGGTTCTAGTTTCATCAGGTGGTTTCAGTAGCAATTCTCATTTTGAGTTGACCCAAGACCAAACCTTCTGCCTTTCACATTCAAACCTCAGCCCTGCCCATTGGGAGCCATGTGTGTTTGGTGTCACCTGTGGCTGCTGTCACATGTCTTTGAATTTCCTGTCTCTGGTTGGGGCATTTCCATTTTTCTCTTTGTGCTTGACTATAAATTAGACTTTTTTATTGGGTATTTATCCAGTAGGAGGGGATTCTCTGTTAAGTTTTTTTTTTTTCCATTTTCCCAGAATTGTCTAAAAGCTTTATCAAACCAAGCTTCAATCAAGACACCAGCACCTACGGAGTAGTCACTGGTTTCTTATTCTGTGTATCTGGGTACGTTAGCAGATACTGGAAGTACATTAGAATGTATAAAAATTTACAATTTAAAACCAGAGATCCTTGGATTGTAATTCCATCTATATCTCTGGTAAACTCTGCTCTATCTCTAAGGCTGACTTTACTTGGCCTGGGTTAGCAGAGTGCCTGGCAGAGAAAAAGTAAAATAAGAAACTTTAGCTATATTTACTACAGTGTAGTGTTACCTATTTTTAGGTCAGCATTTGATGATCATAACCTAACTTCCAGCCTTATTACCACATGCAACTTCTTCTCCATACATTTATTTTTTCGGTTGCTCCAAAAACTGAATGAAAGTCATGTCCGTTCTTTAAATAAATTCTTCCCACATTTCCACTGGTTTTACACAGTGAACATTCTTGTATTCTTAATTGCACTGGCATCTCCAGATTGAAGATACTATTTTTTTTTTTCCAGTTTTAGGCCAGGGCTGGGTTTGAACCTGCTACCTCTGGTATATGGGGCTGGTGCCCTACTCCTTGAGCCACAGGCACCACCCAAGACACTATTCTTTAGTCCTTTGATTTGCCCTGCTCAGATGTGGCGTAGGGACTGTCACGTCTTGACGTCTGATGAGTATTAGAATGATTTACTTTGCTTTGCCACATTTCCAAACATCGGACTGACTTTCTTTTCACTTCCCAGGGTATTGCTTCCCCTAGAGCAGTTAAATAATTTAAAAATTTTAATTCTTCAAATTAAATAAATATACATTTTTGTATAAAAATAATTTTATCTAAAGAGCTTATGCAATAAAGACAATGGCTTCTTCCATTTCAATTACAACTGGGAGTTACGGAAGGGAGGAGCAGAACTGAAATGAGAATGAATCCCAGTGACGTCAGTAGAACCAAAACCCCAGGAACGTCCCTGACGCGAGATTCACTTAAATGCAACACCCAAGTCAGTAAGAAGTACATTCATATGTGCACACTTTCCCAGCGAGATTGAACATTGTTTTAAATGAAACAAACAAAATTAACTGAATATATATTCTTGCTAAATTATTTCAGCTGAGCATGAGACCCGACATTCCTATGGGATTCTGTCTTTCCAGAGCTGTGTTATGTTTCTAGCCCTGCTTTAGTTAAGGACTGAAAAATAACGCAAGCCAAATTAAACAAAAAGACAAGGCGCCAAACACCAGTATTTTATACTCTTGTTGGTCAGTCTGATTAGATGTATATTCATTTAATCCATCTTTTCTAAGAACCAGAGTTCTGTTACGTTGCCTTTCTCTACTCTTTTTATTTTCAATTTATTCATTTTTGTTCTTTAGTGTTTATTTCTTTTGTGTTGATTTTTACCTTTTTCCAGTTTCCGAGTGGAAGCAATGGTGTCATTTGTTGAGAACTTTCCTATTTTTAAAAATATAAGAATCTAATACTGTAAACTATTCCCCCCAACAATGCTTTAACTACCTCCTATAAATTGTCATCATTGAGGTCTTTTTTTATTATCATTAATTTCAAAATATTTTTAGTTTCCTTTGTGAATTCCTCCTTGACATCTGGCTTATTTAAAAGAGCATGGTTTAATTTGCAAGTATTTGGGAGTTTTCCAGATATATTTCTATGATTTACTTCTAGTTTAATTCCATTATGACTGGAGAACATATTTTGTATGATTAAAATTCTAAATTTGTTGAGTTTTGATTTATTTTCCAAAACATGATCTTATCATGGTCAATGTTCTACATATACTTGAAAAGAATGTGTGTTCCATTGCTTTTGGGTGGTATGAGCTATTAATGGCAATTAAGGCAAGTTTGTTTTTATTAATGTTTAGATGATGTTCATTTCTTTTCTGTTTTTCTCTACCCTCCTGTTTTATTACTTATTTAAGGGAGTGATGAAGTCCCCAACTATAAAAGGAGATTTGTTATTTCTTTTTCATTCTGTTAGTCTTGCATTGTATATTTTGAAACACTATTGTTAGGGGCATAAATGTTTAGGATTATTACGTCTTCTTGGGGAATTGGCCTCTTCATCTCTTGTGACATTCTTTGCCCTGAGTTGTACATTATCACAAACTAACAGGGTTCCTTCAGCTTTCTTAGTGTGTGCATGCTGTATCTTTGAATATATTTTTACTTGCAACCTAGATAAGTCTTTATATTTAAAAGTAGGATTCTTACCGATAGCATGGGTATTCTTTTTTTCGTTTTGAAACAGGGTCTCACTTTGTCACCCAGGCTGAGGTGCAGTGGCCTCAATACAGCCCATTGCAGGCTGTAGCTGGGCTTGTGCTGTCCTCCTGCCTCAGCATTAAGAACAGCTGAAACTACAGGCTCGGGTCACTACACCTGGCTAATTTTTCTATTTTTTTGTAGAGACAGGGGTCTCACTCTTGTTCAAGCTGGTCTCAAACTCTTGGCTTCAATCAGTCCTTTCTCCTTGACTTCCCAAAGTGCTGGGATTATAGACGTGAACCACCAGCAGGTTATTCTTTTTAATTCAGTCTCACAATGTCTGGTTTTAATTTTTCTGTTGATAGTATATATAGACTGTAAGTATTTTCATGGTTGATTAACACCTATCATCTCAGTTTTTCATTTTTCTTGGCTTTTCTTTCTCTTCCATTTTAGATTACATTTTCCCTCAGTGCTTTTGTGATTATTTCACCTCTGTATTGGCTTATTATTTCTACCTCTCACTGTAATTTATTTTTAATTACAATGAGAAGCCCAATTTTACTTTTGGGCTTACACTATACATCTTTAGTTAAAGTCTATATTCAGGTAATACTATTCCACTTCACATGCAGCGGGAACTGGAGTATTTTGAGTATATTCTCACAATACGCAAGGTTCACATTCTGTGCTTTCCCTATGCTCAAAGCCCATAATGCCTTGCTTAATTTTTACTTTAGACAGTCAAAGACATTTTAGACAGATTAAAAATAAGAAGTCCCAAGCAATGCTTGCTATATTCCCCACCTGAGTTCTGAGTTAGGCAAAAGAGGCCGGTGCCTCACGTCAGTGCATCAGCCCCAGAGCAGCCTGAAGTGGAGATTTGTGGGCGAGGTCTACTCTGCACCTTCCAGAGCCAGAGACACAGGCTGCTCCCACTTCCAGACTCCCACTCTGGGGAGAGGGTGGGAGGAAGGCAAATGAAAGTACCACAGAGCTTTCTTCTTGCTTCCAGGTTGGCTTAAAAAAAAAACAACATTTGCATCTTGGCTGAAAACCATTGCTGTCTGCTAGAGAACAAAGTTGGTTCTGACAGTTTCTACCTGCCCTTGATGTCCTGTGGAGGATGAGGCCCAGGGCTGCCTGTAACCCTGTGCTATCCGCTGGTGTTGCACTTCAATTCTGGGGAGTGTTCATTCTGAATCAGCATTTCTGAGAAAAGACAGCAAACTCAGCATTTTCCCACAATCCTCAAAAATTCTCATTAGCAAAGAAGAGATTGGGGAGAAAATTTGGCATAGGTCGGGGGTCCACAGTGGGCATAGGTCGTGGGCAGGTCTGAGGGTCCATGGTGGTCATGGGTCATGGGCAGGTCTGAGGGTCCATAGTAGGTGTGGATCATGAGCAGGTCTGAGGGTCCACAGTAGGCGTGGGTCGTGAGCAGGTCTGAGGGTCCATGGTGGGGGTGGGTCGTGGGCAGGTCTGAGGGTCCACGGTGGGTGGTGGGAAGGTCTGAGGGTCCATGGTGGGTGTGGGTCGTAAGCAGGTCTGAGGGTCCACAGGTGGGCGTGGATTGTGGGCAGGTCCGAGGGCCCACAGTAGGCGTGGGTTGTCTGAGGGTCCACAGTGGGTGGTGGGAAGGTCTGAGGGTCTGCAGTGGGTATGGGTCGTGAGCAGCTTGCAGGGACTGCGTGGGAAGGAGGCCAGCGAAGCTGAATGAAGAGTCCGTGCAGTGGTACATGAGGGGAAAACGCCGGAGGCTTTAATTTAGAAGATTAGTTATGGGGCAGAGGCTTGCCAAGCTCATGTTTTAGGAATAAGAATCATAAAATGCTGTATGGGGTAGATGGCAGGATAGAGAGAGTGCCGACAAGTCATATACAATTATAATATTCTATGCTCCGTAACATTCTATGCAGGAATCACGGCAGTAATAAACAAAAAAGGTGGCCCAGTTACAAAGACATTCCAGGCAGACGGAACTAATGCCAGCAGCATGGCTTGGAGAATTTAGGTATGAAATTTTAAAGGTAATAAGGGAAAGTGGATGACTCTCCCTTTGAAGTGAATTGTTTATTTAACTCAAACACACTTAATACCTAATTCCAGAAACATCCGCCATCATGGTTCTATTTATAGTTCATGACTGGAGAGAATAAAATAAGATCTTTAAGGAACAGGGTCCCTCCACCCGCTCTGACAAATCCTGAATCAGAGACGGGCAGAGAAGTGAAGTGGAGTCATTGCAGATGGAGATGTGAGCTGTGTTGCTGAGACGCTGACTCATCCGTCTCACTTATTGGCTGTTTCACAAAAGGGAAGACGGACACAGGGACACAGGAAGGTTTGCTTATGTTTCTTTTCGTGCAGTCCAGGTCACCCTCACTCAGTCTTATCCCAGGGAGGCAGTGTTATGATAAGATTAATCATATGCCAAGAGAGAAACCCTCCTTTGGGTTACTTAGCATTGAAAAAATATTTTTGTATTCAGCTTTTGATCTCAGATCTTTTGAACCCATGAAGGATGAGCTCAAAGAAGAGGAAACAGATCCAGGAGTAATGCTGATGGATTACTAAGCGTTCTACGCTGGCTATAGAGCACATAACAATGATGCTTCCCTGGTTTGGTGGAAGAGGAAGGACGGTGAGGCATCTGCTAAAGAGAGGGGCAGACATTTTCACTGAAGTGGGTCCTTTTGGAATGTCTGGATGGAAACTGTGATACACGTTAATCCAGGTCCTCTCACACCCGAGGGTGCTCACCCAGCTCCACAATGAAACCAAGAGTGTATTCTGATCCGATGGAAGGACAAGGCACTGGCTTAATAAAGGCAGGACGCAGAGGACATTGATGCCATGACGAGAGTGAACTTGGTTTCCGCTACTGAGAGGTGTTGTGCACGTTCAGCTCATGACAAACGCCACGCACTTCTAAAGGGACATTCACACGTACTTACGTTACCCTCACGACAGGTCTGAGAGTGTTAGCATTGTCACAGAGGCAGAAACGTTCCCCGGGTCACGTAGTAAGGAGCAGGCCTACAATTTGAATCCAGGTCTGTACTTGTCTAAAATCTCTCCTATTAATACGAAGTGATAAAGCATGATATTCAGGAGTGTGGTCTCCAGCACCACTGGCCGTGCATCCTGGGAACGAGTTCTCTTTGCCAAGGAGGGAAGAACCCGGCTCTGGGCAGAGCGTTGAGGCTCCCTCAGAGGAAAGCCCAAGTGCACCCTGTGATCGTCCCCGACTCTGGGAAGTGAGGGAGTGGGCTGTCTCCACACATGCTGGGAAACAGTACCTGGCAAAACAGGACTCAGAAGGAAATACTGCTGGTAATCATAGAGTGGAAACAGCATTAACAAACTGAGTGGAGTGCCCTGAGACTTTGGAATTTTTATATTAAGATATTATTTATTTTTTCCTTTTTCTTTTGGCTGCTTGGAGACTTCAGAGACATTTTAGCTCAGAAGACACATATTTGATACATCTATATTTGATTTTTATTTCCTTTTCCCTCCCTTCCTCCTTTCCTTCCTTCCTTCCTTCCTTCCTTCCTTTCTTTTTTTTTCATTCCTCCCTTCCTTGTTGTGAGAAGTTTTGCCTGTTTCAGAGGCAGAACCAAATTGGACAAGACTACCCCCTACAGAGATGGTCTTAAAAGAGACTGCTGGGATCCTACTGAAGTCGGAGGCTTATTTAACCAAAATGACGGGGAAAGCGTCGCCAGAAGTAGAATCAAAATCAAAATCAAGTTCAAGATGCAGCAAGCTTGAACCTACAAAGATAACGTTGATGGTCAATTCTGAAAATGAGGCAAGGGTGAAAACAGGAGGGTTAGAAGCTGTGGGGTGTAAGAACAAGGCAACGTCAGAGGAATAAGTGAGGACAAGTTGAAGTTCTGGGAATCAGGCAGGGCTGGGGTTTTAAGTTTTGTACACAGTGCAGGTGATTTAAAGGCATCTTAAAGGACTTGGTTTTTATTTTGTTTTGTGTCCGATAGCTTAGGTGTCAGCAGGATTCTCCATGGGGTGAATTCTACTTATAACATCTTGGATCTCTTCTTGTTATTATTGTTTGACCTTGAAAATACTTGACCTACACATAAATAAAAGACAAAAGATCTGACAGCTATTTTCCCTTAGTAGGAGTATGTGGACATGAACGGGAAAGTGTTCGATTATCATTCTGGACCTAATCTTAGAAAAGTCATGATGTCTCATTTCTCTTTGCTCTCACATCGAAGCCACAGAGAAAGGGCTACTTTCTACTCTTGTGAGAGGTGTCAGAGAAATACAGATCATGGACCTTTCATTTTCGTGGCCCTGCACTGGGCCATCCTCACAATACCAGATGGAAAGCCTGCAGTTGGAGCTGATCTCACCTGGCTCCTTCCCACAGGCCAATAACTTGAGTTCAACTCAAATAGTGGAAATAGCCCCGAATGAGAAGGAGGCATAGATAGCTCCACGTATCACTTTATGCAGACACACATAAAACTGCCAGCTCGCGTGGACAGGCTTAATTTTCTTATCTCCATCCCAGTGGAAAAGTGAAATCAAAATTATGGTTTCTGTGCTAAAGCAGAGCCTGACTTACAGGTCATCCACATGACTCATTCCTCAGCCAGAGCTCTTTTTTTGAAGAGCTGGTTGAACTTTGACCCAGTTAGAGTCCGCACTGACTTTGGCTGTGTCACATTTACAGCTGGGGGTAGTGGGTGCAGGGAGGGAGGGTAACTCCAGGAAATATCAGATGATTTAAGTTGGAAATAATTTCTGTTATCTAGATAAGAAAAAAGTGGTAAGTGTCAAATAAAAAATGAAACGAAACAGGCTTTGAAAGAATGAAGGTTGGTGTTATTCAGAGGACTGTGAGCTGGGAGGGTCTTCCCGAGAGTTTCTGTCAGATGGTTCCAACAGCTTCCAGAGTAGTTTGTATACAGGTGGCAGTGGTTTGTATACAGGCGGCAGCCACTCTGCTTGTGCTCGGAAGTGACATTAACGTGCTCAGAAGTTACATCACAGTGACGTCTCATCAAGGTTTGGGAGTAACAGCACATTTATGGACTACAGAGGCAAAATCAATCCTGTAGGACAGATCTTATCTCATGTATAAGAAGAGGCAAGGGTTAGGATCATTGAACTTATTTTTTCTAAAAATGCCATGATCCAGGCAAAGATGTGGGAAGCAGAGCTCGGTTCTGCTTATCAACTTCGGGACAGTCTTCTGGCGGGCTTCACACAGCCACTGACTCTGGGGCGTTGAGGAGGTCTGCTAGCAAGGGATTCAGTGGAATTTCACAGCAAGCAGAATGAGCCACACCAGCTTCTTAACATTTGCTATTTTGTCTCTACAGGTAACCTCAGAGATTAAATGTAGACATTTATTTACAATTTTAGATTGCCAATCCATAAATGGAGATGGATTCTGGATATACACATCCACACGATGTAAATAGAAACAGATTCCTGTTTTAAATTTAGGATTAATATGAGGGCACATATCATTAGGTTACATTGTGTGTGTTTGTTGGTAAAGTCCCAGTTGTAGTTGAGCCCTTCACCAGGAGGTGTGCCATGTCCCCCTCCACTGTGACCATGGTGAGAGCTTACTGAGCCCCTCCCCACTTCTGGAATGTGTGTTTTGCCCTCGTGTGGACCTGTAGTTGTTCATCTACTAGTTTCATATTACACTGAGTACATCAGGGCTTGCTTCTCCATTCTCATGATACTTTACTTGGGAGAATATCTTCAAATCCATCCAGGTAAACACAAAGTAAGTGAAGACTCCATCTTTCTTTATGGCTGAATAGTATTCCATGACACATACATACCACAGTTTTCACCTAACCCCAGTGACAAAAGTCCACATCACAGAGTCCCAAAGCTGCAGGTGCTGGTGCCGGTGTGGAGAGAGGGAACACTTACACACTGTGGGTGGGACTGCAAACTAATGCAGCCTTTTTGAAAAGAAGCATGGAGAATCCTCAAAGAGCTAAAAGTAGACCTTCCATTTGATCCTGCAAACCCACTACTAGGTATATACCCAGGGGAAAAAAAAAATCAGCTTGTACTAAGGACATTTGCCCTTGAATGTTTATAGATGCAGATTATTGACTGCATAATCCTCAGTTCACTGCTATGAGCTACAGTAATTTACACTAAACTTTTTTTTTTTAAGCATGTATTGTTCTGTTGTTGCCGTTTTAAAATTTTTGTCTGGTATGTAAATGGAGCAACATTGCTCCGAGTAGAATTACTTCTTTCAAAGTAAGATCTGAGAGCGTTCATGGGCTCTCTGCCCCTCCACCTGCCTCTCTAGGTGCCCAGTGAAGACCCAGCAGTCCGTGAGGACTCAGCCTGGGCCAACCAAGTCCTTTCATCTAGAATGCTTCACTGAGAGCCGTTCAGGGGAAAATATTCCCCACCTTCCTTCAGATCATTTATTGCTTCATACATAGACCAGGATAGAATGTACCTGCCACAAAAGTCCAGCCCTACTCCAGAGATGCTGAAGGACTGTGGACCGTGTGCTGTGCTGATACAAAAAGAGGCCGTTTAAGAAACCTCTATGGAAGTTCCTGCATCTTAGGGAAATGCAGACGCCGCTTCCCTTGTCCCCCGCACTGAGCCTACTACTGTTTTCCTGCCTGTTTCGCAAGTTCTACTTTGTGTGTGTTTCACATAATTCTAGGAGTTTGTGGAAAAGAGAAAAACTTGCTCCTTTCTAATCTTTGCTGTTAAGAAAACGCAGCAGTATGGTAGTTTGGGGTAGAGCTTTCAAAAGCAAATTGGTGTTTGGTGCCTATAACAGCACGGATTTGGAAAATTATCTGACTTTTCTACATGCCAGTTTCCCATAATAGCATTTGTGTCTTAAAGATGCTGTAAGAGTTATTCAAAATAACCTTGTCATATTCAACGTATCATATAATATATATATAATATAATATATCCAATATAATAAGCATGGAGCATATTATATATTGCCTCATTTAATTCTCAAACCACCCTGCAAAGTGAAACCATTATTATTTCTCCTTTGACAGATTTGTTAATTAACCCCCCAGGTTCACTGTTAACAAGTACTGTGCATGGTATTCAAACCCAGCTCAGTCTGGCTCTGGGGCTGAATTCTTTACAGCACCTGCTACTCCTCCCTAGGTAGGCACGCTCTGGTTTCTAGTGAGGAAGGATTCAAATCACTATCAGAGCGTCGCCTCATAATCAGGCCTCATCTTTGTGACAGGTGTAATTCAAGCTGGACTAATTACTTAGGGACCTAGCTCCAGTTTCCATACCAGAATAGAAATTTAGCCAATTCAAATCCAACATTTGGTTGTTTTTTTAAAGTCTCAGGTCTAAGTACCTCCTCAAGTGTGGCTGTGGTTGGATAGCTGCCGTGAAGGTTCTGGGCTCCGGGGGGCGTGCGGGGGGCAGAGAGCACCAGCAGTCGGCAGGACATGGCTGCTTCCCTGGGTGTTCTGCAGGCTCCACTCACAGTCACAAATGTTCTTCCAGCTAATGCCTATTTGAGATTTCTAATAAAGATAAATAAAAGGTAGTACATGATTACCTTTCATTAAGCCAATACCAGAAAATCCAAACCACAGATAAAATTAGCCCTGCAGGCGCCAGCAGCATAGGAATAGATCAACCGTGTGGGTCAACATCTTTTTGGTCTGAGGACCCTCTACGCTCTTGAAAAGTTTCGAGGACACTAAAGACCTTTAGTTTATGTGTGTTAGTTACCTATTGCTGGGTTCCATATTAAAAATTAAAACTGATGAAATTTTTCACTTGAAAATACCAACAATAAACCCATTAAATGTTATTGTAAATTTAATGTTAACATGAATATTTTTACTAAAAAATAACTACGTTTCCCAAACCAAAAAATTTATTGAGGAGAGTAGCATTGTTGAACAGTTGTGCAAATCTCTTTTATGGCTTAATAAAAGATAGCTGGATTCTACCTTCAGTCTGTTGCAATATCATATTTCATGTAGATTCTGGAAAATATCTTTGTTCACTCAAGAGAGAATAAGGGGGAAAGAAAAATAACATTTTGGAATTATTGCTAGGATGGTTTTGACCTTACAGTTCAAAAGGATCTTGGGGATGTTCGGGGTCTCTGGACCACACTTTAAGAACCACTGGCTCAGCCAACAATCCAGGTGCCATGAGGAGCCTCCACTGCAGCCGCTGGTCTGGCTGATGGTACGGTAATAATCAGGGCTGAAATCAACAGAGCTAAAAAAAAAAAAAAAAGTCTCTATTAGCTTAAGGTATTAAAAAACCTAAGTAAAAATTTGGATTTTAAGCCCTAACACATTTACACAAATTATGGGAAAATCAGGGACCTTTTTCACTATAGCTTTTGCAGATATGAGACATATTAATAATAATGATATTCCTTTCCTGTGATCATTGTTAAGTTAGAGCCTTATCTGGCTGGTTTCATGTGCCATTTAACAGAGGGGTGATTGTGAGACTATAGGAATACATATACACACACACATATTCCTTTCTCTAAAGGAATACTTAATGGATTTCAAGATACCCAGCCCCAGGCGATCCATCGGCCCTCCAGTGGGTAAACAAGTCTGTGGCCCCCGACTGCCCTCCTCTTCCCCGAGGTCCCTAAGAGTCCTGCTTTCCCCCGCTGCTGCGTACCGTGGCAGACACTGGAGAGTGTGGCCTGGCTGTCTCCCCCTGTGTAAGGCCCACAGACGCTCCAGGAACCTTTGCTTTCCTGCTTCCTAACACATTCCCATGGTTACACAGGTGGGCCACACTGACCAGGACACAGCTCTCTGATGGCCTCCCTTCCGAGCGCCCACCTGCTTCCTTCCACCCCGCGTGGTTTGCTTTTCATCTTCGGCCCAAGGTGATCCTTAGCTGCCTGCAGTTCTAGAGATCCTGCTGACCTCCTTCCAGACTCCCGTCCTGGTATTCGGCTAACTCTGCAGCGAGATAGGAGTGAAATAAACCTTGACAAGTAACCTGACACTAGCATTATCACTATTTATACAATTGTACAAAATCTTAAAAGATAATATTATTGATGGCTATGCCCAAATCCTTACAATTTAATACGTTCTCATCATGCATCTTGTAATTGATAGGGCAACTTGGACAAGTGTGCTGTAAGTCATAATTTTAAATTTCAGTTATGAGATATCAATACAAATGATAAACTAATGTATTTATAACTCTTTTCAGTTTACAGTGTGCTTTTATAGAACATAATTTCATTTAAGTTCTAAGAGATGCCCTTTCAGGTAACTACCTCTTATCCTCATGCTATAGATGTAGTGAAAAAAAGTGGGGCATGGGGTGGTTAATTTGTTTGAGGAATAAAAAGGGCTGTTTCCCAGCCACTGGTCTTCATATCCGAAATCCCGCTCCCTTTCTGTGACTGGTGCTTTGCTGATTTAAAGTATTTGCATGTTACTTTCCTCTATTTGCCATATCCATGTACTCGATTTGCTGTTTCTGTAAATGTAAAGTTTTAGCTTATTTTATTATTTAAAATGGCATGTACTGAATTAGATATCACTATAAATGAATGATCTTTCTCTTTTGCTTTAAAATAACCCATGACAATAAAAATTATTAAGGTAAAGTTATTTCATTCTAATTGGACACTGCTGCCCAGTAAAACCCTGATGGCCTATACACACGTTGCTAAAAAGGGACAATTGCAGGATCTGAGAAGCTGCTGAAGTCACACTGGTACCAGTGGTGGCTTTCTCTTGGAGGACTGGAAGTGAACTGGATAAGGAGGAACTTTGCTGGGAGGCTGAGGTGGGTGGCTTGCTTGATGCCGGGAAGTCCAGACCAGCCTGAGCCAGACCACAACCCTGTCTCTAAAAGTAGCCAGGAGTTGTGGTGGGCGCCTATAGTCCCAGCTACCTGGGAGGCTGGGGCAAGAGAATTATTTGAACCCAAGAGTTGGAGGTTACTGTGAGCTATGACGCCATGGTATCCTACCGAGGATGACAAAGTAAGACTCTGTCTAAGAAAGAGAGAGAGACAGAGGGGGGAGAGAGAGAGAGAAAGGAGAGAGAGAGAGAGCAAGCAGGCAACTTTGATAATACATTATGTAAAATCCCTTTAGCACCCACCCACCATTAGGAGGCATCCTGGCATGGCATGTTAGAAAGAAGTAGTGGAGAAAAACATGTTCAGTTAAAGATGAGGGTCAAGTTTATAATAACAGTAATTGCTGGCAATGCCACCCATACTCACCTAAAGATTCACTGCCCTTATCTAGGAGGAAGGAAGTGGAGGGAACACAAATATGAACAAAATTCAGGCCCACTTTTAAAATGTTTCTCTCTCTACAGGAGAGATTTGTTAGGATCTAGTTGGAGAGAAAGACGGGCTAGGCCCCTGCTTCCCATCCTTTTTTATGCTGAACACTGTAACACTGGGTTAGATCAGGAGAGGGCGCACAGCTTCCTGGACCCTGTGTGTATCCCGGGGACTCTGGGCACCCGATGACGGTCTCTGGCTCTGGGTGCTGCAGGGACAGATGAAACTATGGGGGAGAGAGAAAAAAACATGGTCTTCGCATGCAAAGAATCCATGATCTCGCCCAGAAATATCTCTGGGCGCCTTCTATGAGCAAGGCATTGTCCCAGGTGCTCGGGCACAACTGATTTGTACCAGGTGGGATATTCAGTTTTACCAGGGAGGAAAACACTGAGCGTCCACAACTTGAGACCCACAGCAGCAAAAAGTTTAGATTTCGCTGAGCTTACAAGTATTCCAGAAATGAGTGATGTTTATCACTCTGACCAGTTAGGCTCCTTTCCCATAAGCTGTTTATACTTTACAGTCGTAACTTCATTGTATGCATTTTATTTCTTCCAATGGCCCCATTAAATAATAAATAAAAACATTAATCTCATTTATTTGTTTCTTTTCCTGAGAACAAAGTTTATTGGGTACTAAAAAACAGGCATCATACTTGTGCGTTATATAAATCAATTCAACCTTACACCAACCCCACAGAATCAGGATATGCATCTCATTTTCCAGATGAGAAAATATGACCAAAAAAAAAAAAAAAAAAGAAAAGCAGCAAGTTATATAAAGATTGAGCATTTAAATGAAGGCATTTCTGACTTTGAAGCCAATTCCCTTTCACTATACTGCAGTTTTAAAATCTATTTCTATTAATCTTTTTCTTGACTTAATAAAACAAAAACAGAAAATAACCCAAGGTCATACCCACCTTTCTCTCTACACTCTGTAAGACTCATTGGTAGACGTAGACCCACAGACACACAACTGTTAAGAACATAATTTTAATAATATTATACTTTGAAAATATAAAATCATCTATTCATCTATTCAGGTAAAAAGTCAATGTTTGGGGCAATAGAGGTGACCCTATAAAACTGTTCAGTTATTAATCTACAAACATTGACATGACCCCAATAAAGTGAAAATCTCTTGCCAAATGTACTGAAAGTCATGTGTGGTTCCCTTCTGAGGGTCCCCACTTGTAAACAGTTTTACTAGAGTTTGGTTGAGCACCCACTTAACGGAAGACTTCAAACCCTGTAATGCAAAGGATTCAGAGTGACCAGGACGGTGCTTCACACACGGTGAGCAGGGACTCAGTACATCTGGGGGAAGGCCTGAGACTCAGCATCTCTCACCCTTCCCTCCCCCAGGGGGACAAAGCTGATGGTGCTGACCCCACACTCCGAGAAGCAGGTGTCTAGGACGTGCCCTTCCAACGTGGCCCACAGACCCCAGCTACTCAGGAGACTGCTGGTCTGTGATGAGGCGACAGACCCTGAAGGAGCGTTTTAACAGAGTAATTTTATGTTTATTACATGGAGTGATTAAAAAAAAATAAAGCCTTGTATTTTATACATCTTTGTTTTCTTGAATTTCATCTTTCTAGTAATTTATTTTTATTATATTTCACAGAAATATTAGTCTGCGACAGATCGGAGATTTTATCAATATGTGCATATCTATAAAAATAAGTTCTTCACCGAAAAATGATTCAAGAAGCACAAGTCTAGAATGATGTTTTTGGCTCATGAAACTTAGAATAAATTTGGAGAAATATGCCAAGCAACAATAAACACACCACAGAATTCAGTGGAGATTATTTAGGAAATGAAGACTTTTAAGGGTTCAGAGGAGTGTGAGGAAATAGAAGGATCTAGCATTTATGGAATTCCTGTTTATGTGATCTATACAGGTCTAAGTCCTTAATATTTAGCCCATATAAAAATGCCATTTTATTTTTTAATTTTTTTTGGAGACAAGTCTCACTCTGTTGTCCAAGGCTGGAGTGCCACAGGATCATTACTCACAGTGACTCAGGGACGCCTCTTGCACCAGACTATGGGTAGCACAGTTCTATTGTTCTGAATTATGTTTCATCCGCAAACCCCAGATTCGTACTTTGACGTTCTAACTGTCGTTACCTCACAATGTGAGCTTATTTGGAATCAGGGTCATTGCAGATGTGATAAGGATTGAGTGGTTCACTAATCCAGGGTGACGGGTGTCCTTATAAGGATGCAGAACACAGACAAGGAGGACACCATGTGGAGATGGAGGTGGGTCTGGGTGACACAGGAGGACCCAGGGAAGGCCAAGGACAAGATGGGCAGCAAACCGCCCAGAGCGGGTGCAGGTGGGTCCTCTCAGCCTCGGAAAGAGCAGGTCCTGCCAGACTCTCGGCCTCCAGAACTGTGAGATGACAGTTTCTTTTGTTTCAGAAAATGTTGTTCAACACTTTCTAGAAGAAATATTGGAGCCATCAAACTGAAAAATCTCTCTACACATTGAGCAGGATGACAAAATATTCCTCCAGGATCTTGTAGAAACACAGCACAACATCAAAGATAGTGTGAAAGATCTTAAAAATTAAGGCAGCAAATTTTACGTGATGTGTATTTTACCACCTCAAAAAAATGGGAGAAAAATGATCAGAAAGGAAAACGAGAAGAGTGCTTTTGAGTTTGACCCCGAGACGCATCTATAGGGTCTGAGAAGGGCGTAGAGACGAGGGCCCAGGACACCTGCTTTCCAGGAGGGAGCAACACCCCACCCTGGTGACATCTCAGTGTTCTGACTATAGCGTCTGGGGAAGTTCTTGTCTGGCCAGAGCAAGTGTAGGACTAGAAAATCAGGGGAGGGTCAGCACCATTTGTGAGTGTGCGTGTGTGTGTCTGTGCGTGCACATGTGTGTGTGCAGACACATAAGCAGGGACTCTTCATATTCAGTTCTTCTTGCTTTTCTGGGTGTGTTGAGACCAGCTCAGTATGTACACCAGATATCAGTGTACACACCATTCAGTCTAATATATGTTAAACTCCTCATCTGAGCCTGGGCCTCCTCTAGGTTTATAAATTCCAAGATAAACAAGATACAGTTTCTTCCTCCCTTTGTGGATAATTTCACTCTGTTGTAATATTTATTACAATCATAGGATCAAGATTTTTGAAGGTAATCTCTTCAGGGCAAGTACCCCATTCACATAGTTTCTCCAGGAAAGGACATTTGCTGGAAACTCTCTTAAGTGTAGACATTGATTCCAGAACTTTGCTAAATGCCTTTACACACTGTCTTGATGCCTTGGTTAAGGTAAAGGATACAAACAATCAAATTCACGTGTTTTCATGTAAGTATCAATATTATTGCATTAAATTTTGGGGGGACTACTTTAAGGAGACAGATAAACTATGATCTATAAACTGAATATAAATTTTACAAGTTCTCAATCACATGTGGGAGCAAAAATATTGATCTCAGGAAGGCAATAAACAGATTAGTAGTTGCCAGGGGCTGGGAAGAGCAGTGGGGAGGCAGGATGCAGAGGATTTGGTGCAAAAACACAGCTAGATAAGGAGATAAGTTCTAGTGTTCACTGGCACCATCTGGCAGCTATAGTTAACAAATTATTGTGTATTTCAAAACAGCTAAAGGAGAAGTTTGAAATAGTAACCAACACAAATAATAAATGTTTGAGGATATGGATTTACCAGTTGCCCATATTTAATTATTATACATTGTGCACTTATATCTAAATATCACATGTATCCCATAAATACGTACAAATATTGTACATCCATGCAAAATAAAAAATAAGAGAAACTACATACACATGAGCATCAGTGTAACTTTCAGTGTCCAAACTAAATCCACGTCCAAATTAAGCTGCAGCCACTGCAGAGGAGTCCGACGTGGGCTCTGCTCAGTAAGACACAGGTACTGAAAGGTGGAATGAGAACGGCCATCTCATAGGGCTTGCTTTAAAATCTCTACAAAAATTACTGTTCTTGATTTTATCTTTACTACCATTCATTTTTATAGGTTGCTTTATTATTTCTATTGCAGTGGGAAGTCTTTCTCCAGTTCCAGTAATCGATGACATAATCAATACCTTAAATATCAGGGAAATATTTCCTGAAAAGGAAGGAATTTTTTTTGAATGACCCCCTCCCCCCACCAGGGGGAAGGAATACATTTAAAAATAAGTTACTGAAACTTCTGTGCCCAGAGAGATATGTAGGGGTATTTTCTTTCTCAATGCCAAACATTATCTCCTGATTAAGACCTTAACAAATAAAGCTAGTGCATAATAGTAATAAAAAGTCCTATTTGTTGCCAAAAGACTAAAAATGGAGTCTATAGTTTGTGATGGGAAAGTCTAATAATGTTGTGTTTATAAGAAATAATGATGGAGGAAGGCCAAGCATTTCATTCCCATAAAGAAGACAATGAACGTGAAAGATAAGGAAGATAATGCCAGGAGTTAGTTAGGAATGTTCTGTGTTTTCATTTCCCTTTCCTTCAGTCTTAAAAATACTCAAATCATAAGGAGGAGATGAAGGGCGAGCAGGTTGGGAAGAACGGGACTAACTGTGATGGAATATTAGTCTGGAAAAGTGGGAAGAACGGAAATAACGAGACCCCATTGTCCTTACTTCCCAGTCGCAGAGATGTGGGGAAGGATGCTGACTGTCTTTGGATACCCATGTTCTTAGCTGTAGTATCTAAGTATCAATGTAAGACAGCGTGCGGGAGCCTGTGCGAACTGTCACGCCCTAGACAGACTCAGTTACCACTATTCACACTGCCAGTGAATGAGGGGCGGAGCCTGTGCCCTGAGGGACGTGGGTTAGGGCCCCTGCCGCCACTGAGCCACTCACCCACGAACTATCAGGCCGCAGGCGGCAAAAGCCCCACTAGACCTTCTGAAATGTGGCCATGTGCCACACAGGAAACGCCCCAGGGACGCAGGCCCCCATCTTTGGAGGTTTCCCAGGAGGTGACTGAGTAGGTGTTGGTGGCTTTTTTGTGCTGTTCACACTGAGGAAAGAAAATCTGCACCAGGGGTTGAGCGACGGCACCTGCAGGCAGAGAAACTGGGAGTGAGCGCACCTGTGCCTTGTGGGTGGAGCTTAACAAGAGAATGACGCAAGCAAGAAACTTCACCAGATACCGCCTGGTGCAGGGGGCGCCAGGCCCCACTGCCGAGCACTGATGAGAATCAGGCAGTGTCCTGCTCCCCTGGTTTCATCCACTTTCCCCACCCAGGGTCACCTGTCCTAGGCTAGACATCTATCTATAACTATATCTAGAGAAGTTCTTCAATTCAGACACCTGAATCACATTTCCCCCATGTTCCTTGTCTATCTCTCCTTCCCACAGGAATATAAACACCAGGAAGCTACAGATTTTACCCACTTTGTTATTATATTTCCATTGCCTAGAATGGTGTCTGACATATCGTAGGCGCTGAAGTGTGCTGACGAATGAATAAATGCAGAAATGACCGAAGACGCAATCTCCACACAGCTGCAGGGATTCCAAAAAGGGAAGGATATCATCTCACGGTTTCCAGCATACCTGGATTCAGATGATCTACAATGCTGGTTTCCAAAAACTCCATAGTGAGCCCGCTGGTGGAAAGAACTAAGTAGCCTCTTGGGAGTCGGGTCCCGTTCTTGTTTCCTTCTCCTCTTCCTCCCTACCCTTCCCTGCCTCTCCACCCAATCTACAATCTTAATTCTGTCCTGGACATGAGCCCCTTCTTGGAAGGACACTCTCAGGTCCTTCCTGTCCCATTAGGAGTAGATTCAAGTTTTTGAAGTCTTGACGGGGGAATGTGTGTAAGAAAAGCTCCATTTCTCACGCTGTATCAAATCGTGCTTCTCTGGCAGTTTCCACAGGACATGGTGCTAATGAAGTCTCTGCTGCCCTCATTTTCCTGTCACAGATGAGGGAGAAGAGGGGAGATAGGACAGAGCTGGAAGCCGGAGGGACGCAGAAAGTTCTGTTGGGCAGCCTGAGCTCATTGCGGGGATGGCAACTCACGAACTCGGCAGAGTTCTCTGAACCGTGCTGTTCAGGTGTAATGTGCACTGTGCTATCACCTGAGATCTTGAGAGCAGATTTCGTTTCAGTAGCTCTGGGGTGGAGCATGAGATTCTGCACTTTTAACAAGCAACCGGGTGGTCCATGGGTCTACCCTTTGAATAATCACTCTGTAAGAGAAATCCTTTCATTTTGCACCCTTGCCTCAGAGTCTGTTAAAAGCAGCATCATGGAAGGGAACGTGCACGATGACTTGGGGTCATCTAGACCTGGATTTGAAATCTGGATCTGTTCTTCCTTCAGAGAATAATCCTTAAGGATTATTATTATTATTATTACTTTTTTTGCAGTTTTTGGCGGGGGCCAGGTTTGAACCCACCACCTCTGGTATATGGGCCCAGCGCCCTACTCCTTTGAGCCACAGGTGCTGTGCAGTTAAGGATTACTTTTTAAATATAACTTCTCTAAGCCTCAGTATTATCTGGAATATGCGTCTAATAATATCTGTCTCTTAGGATTACTACAAGAACTAAATTTCCATTTTTGCACTTCAGCGTAAGCCTGAGCTTGATCCCTTTCCTCTTTTTATTCCATTATTCCATTTCTATTTCTTCAAAATGGTGTATGGGGACCATCGCAATTCGGCCTGAGAGTCTATTTCAGACTTCATCCGTGTCTCCTGACAGCTGAAACCACCCACACCCACACGGCTAACTGTCTATATTAATGTGACTTTACTTTGCAACCACTGCGCTAACCTCACTTTATTATTCCAGGAAATCCTTGCCCAAGAAGGTGAAGTTCCAAGTAACCATTGTTTATTTCAGAACCTCTGGATTTATTTCTCTGAAAAATTGATTTGGTCTCATTAAGTAAATCGCCTCTTCTCAGAACAATGGATCATCAGATGTGCTCATCGAAGGGTCGTCTGCGCTTCCAAGGCCTCCCCCTTCTGTGTCCACTAATCTTACACCATTATATTATGAACATTTCTCAATACCAACCAGAGCAAGTCATTAAAAAGTATCCAATGCCATTTGCGAAGTGCTACTAAGACTGTGTCACGGTGGCAAGAGGCCTCCCAGACCTGTGAGCAGTGACGCTGTCTTTGCTTGGTCTGACAGGTTATCTTGCTGGCCTCATAGCAGAGTTGGCAGCTAACAATACCTTCTAATAAAACTCATCCAGACAAATGTAATTACTTGCCTGTTATTTTCGACAGTTGCATGCTTTTAATACTAGTATTTTTAATGTTCCATGCTTTTGCACAATCAATTCCTTTTTCTCTGGAGTGATCATCTCCAAGACTCAGACTAACGGTTGCTTCCCTGTAAAATCTTCACTGAAACACTGGGGCACAGGACTACCCGGGCTTCTGTGCTCCAGGAAACGTTGCAGGCCTTTCCCTAACATCCCACTATGTTCTGACAGCTTAGTTACAGACTTTTCTTTCCCGAAGACAGCATGCTTCTTTAAAGCATGGGCTGCGCCTTATCTATCATCAATGCTGCGAAGAATTCAAAAACCTGTCAGTTTTCTACAAATATTTTTGAATGTTGAATGAAAGACATTTCACCTAGCTATTTAGAGGAATAAAAGGGATAAATATTTATCAATAGAAACTTGGGGTTGTTCTCATAAGAATTTTTTTCTATATCCTCTAATGTACTACGTACAACACATTTTATTTTAGGTAACCCTGAGAAATGTTGGCCTCTGAGGTGGTACCTCACTGAGCCAGCAAAACAGAACCCCATCGGCGTCTTAAACTTCTGTCTAAAAAGCAACTTCTCACGTCCTTTTCATCCGGCAATCATTGATGACAATTACACACAGGCAGCTGGCCAGCCCTTCTACTAGGGGAGCAGATGGCTTTATTCCCCTTTAGGAAAATTTTGCCTCCTCTGGTCTCAGTTTGGATATAAATGTTGTCAGTTTTATGACCCGAAATTAAGAGCAAGCATCTTCTTTGACCCGTTCAGGGCTGGTGGAAGGACCAAGTTTTACAGTGTGGACTTCACAACGCTGGGACAGCTGAGAAAAATGACAGCTGACACAGTCATGTTTCTACTTCAATACTATCTACTCTCCACACTGGGCGTTCTCTTTCTGATAGTCACAGTTAATTCAACACTCGGCCTATTCAAGGCAGATTTATACTTGAGCATGTTTTATTTCCATCTAAAGCAAAATCTAGAAGTTCCATACAAGTGCATAGAAGTTCTTCATCTGAGGAAAAAAATGAAGAGGTAACTAACGTGTCCCCAGGATGAGCAGTCAGCCTGCGGTGACTTTCTACTTTAGCAAATTGCTTGACATGAGCGCAGAAGTCTAAGTACCAAGTCTCAGTTTCTCACTGGGGGTCATCTGGAGGTACCTTACTTAAGAAACGTATGTAAGGTTCACTAGTGAGGCTCAGCTGTTTTCATACTTCTCTCTCTGGTTGCATTTAAAAATGAAATAAATAATCTTTATTACAATATAATCCAGTTAGCCCTCTGGGAAATCCTTGCAAAATTTGCTCATGTTAAAAATAAGCATTATAACGTATTTGTGCCAAGTCCCAATGATCCTGTTTTCCACGTGGCTTGTGGTAATCATATTTTTTCAGGAATGTAGGTAGCAACCATAATGGTCTGTTATAAATTTATTGTAATTCTTGTCTTTAACATACAAGCAAGACCTGAGAGATTCTTAACGAAACCTGTGCGATATTGATAGACTCGTTTTATAGAGAATGTGACTCTCCAACGGTGGCATTGTAGTTCCAAACCCAGAACTCCTGTCTCCTAAAACAGTCCCGACTGTTCTACAATACACAGATCTCCATTAATAGATTTAAAAATAATTATAGGGGAGATGTTACAGACCCTTCATGCAGACTTTGATTAATGTTTATTTTCAGGAAAGTGAACCAGTACAGTATTAATTTTAATTGCCTACTCTATTTGAGAACAGTAATCATGAAAATACTGAGTTCAGGATCGATTTTCTTGTCTTTGAAGCAATGACGCTTCAGTAGAAAGACCTTTTCCAGAAACTGCTTTGACATCCTCATCTTCGAGTATTAAGGGTAACATTCAGCCGTACTCAGTCGATTGTATCTTACTGGGTCTGAACGCAGCAGACCTTTCTCTGTGGATGTTTCTGCACTTTGCAAGCAGGGTGTCAGGAGAAACGTGTGCCTGGTGTGGCATAACATAAATGGACATTTATTGGTAGATTCCAAGGACCAGCATGTGGCAGGCATTATGTTGGGCACTGGCCTTGTATATCCAGCAGAGCCTCGGTAGAATCTCCATGGCTGACCCCTCCCTCCACTGACCACCTACAGAAGTTGACTGAGGTCCATGGACATGCCACACAGGTGCGTGTCAGCACAGTCGGCCTCGTTCCTTATGCTGACCACCTCCGTATGTTGACCAGCTCGTTACAGTCCCTTGAGTGGTCAGCTTATAGAAGTTTCCCTGTGATTTTTGCAATAATGTTTGTAACATTAATTTTACCTCCATTTTATGGGTGTGAAAACAGACTCAGTGGGGCTGAAGAATGTGTCCAGATTCCCACAAGTGTTATGTGACTGAGTCAATATTTGAACCCTGGTCTGTCTGATTTCAGAGCTCCTTGTGCTCTTGGGCCTGTTATTTTATCATCAAGTTTTAGAGCCTCAGAAGCAGGGAGGAGAAATGGGGGACTCTTCACAGAGGGGGGGAAGGCAAACGAGTGGAGAGAACAGAGCTTGATAGGGGAAGAGAGAGGCGACAGCATCTGGGAATTCCCTGAGAATGGGAATTAAGAAGTACAGCTCTGGTTCAGGGTCTGGTGTTAAATTAACAGGACTGTGGAGACATCACATGACGATTGTCATTTAATTTCCTTGGTGAAATGTCAAAGTTGGACTTGATAGTTTCCTAGCAGGGCCCATGAATTCCAGGCGTTCAGAGAGTGCTCCAGCTTCTAGGAGGGCACCGTAGCAGAGCATGGCGCTCACCTGCATGTACAAGCAGACCCATCTATACAAAATACGCACTGCTGCCTTCATTTAAAACATTTTTATTGCACGTTTTTAATGTGCTAGAAACTTACTGGGTACATAGTAAATCAGGTACACAGTTACCGGGAAAACGTGGTCCACATCCCTCCCAGGGATCACCGTACCAAGGGGCAACAGCCCTTAATTATCACAGTAATGAATGCATAGCTACAGGCTGTGGTAAGTGTTAGCATTGAAAGTTTAGGATTATCTGAAAACCGTGACTGATGATCTAATTTAGATTAGTGTGGGCGTGGGAGGTTTCTCTGAGGGAGTAATATTTATACCAAGACCTTAAGGATGACCAGGAAATAGCCAGGGAGAACATTCCAGGCAGGTGAACATGTGGAAAGAGCCTGGGCTGTCAGAGAAACGTTCTGGACTAGATGCACACGACGCCTTCACCAGATTTGCTGGGTCCCCTCCCCTGCCCCATCAGTCTTCGTGGCTGTCATGACAGAGACCTAGACCAATTCTTCACACCACCAGCTGTCTCCTATTCTTCAGGAGGAAGCCAGGCTTTGGCAGGGACTCCATGTTAACACAGTGAGTCTTACGAGAAAGTATTAAACATCTAAGAAGGTGACTTCCATTCTATGGAAATTTTTCCAGAACATGGAACCCAAAGGGGCCATTCTCACAGAGAAAAACCCAGTCATCTAAACCTAAGTAAACAAAAAAGTACCGACCAGTCTTACTGATGACCAGAGATATAAAGCTACAAAATAAAATATTCGTAGATAGATTCTTAAGGTAAAAAACATGAAGAACAAGTGGGACTTACTCTGCAAATACAGAAACGTCAGTGACATGAAGTCTGTTATGTATCTAACAGTAAGTCAAAGGGGCAAAACTCCAGAATCCTTCCAATGACCTTTGATGTCCTTCTCAAGCCCAAGATGAGGATGAGGACGAGAGGCTGTGGCAGCTGTGCCACAGGGGCTGCCTTGAGAGCAAGCTTATTTCTACCAGGCACAGTAAACTGGGAACAAAAATTGTACATTTCTTGGAGACCAAAATAGAACCCCAAGAGAAGAAGCTTTTGAGAGAACTGCTGGAAATTCCATTAGCCCATCAACCCCTGAAAAGCCAAGGACGAAAATGACCATCTAAGTGGCCTGCAGGAGAGAAGCATTTTCTGTAGCTGGAGTGTAAGGAATAGATCCCAGTGGGCAGAGCTCCAGACAACCATGGCAGAGCGCTGGGATGGAACAGGCCCCTATCAGCCACCTCCAGGGGCCTCAGATGCTGGGTTGCAATTGTGCTGGGCATTTACCACTGTGCTGTTTTTCCATAATTGTTTTTTTCTTCTGATCAGTCTCTGCAGGGGCTAAGAAACAGCAGCCAAGGGCAGGAAGAGATGTGGCAGAGGGAAGGGAGGAAACACCATCAGCTCCCCCCGTTCTCCATCTAAAGGCTATCGAGGTTAAATGCAGGCCCCGCCTGGTGAGGTAGAGATTTTTCCTTTGAATGAGTTTGAAAAAAATTAAACACCATATTAAAATAGACATACTTCTCAGGCAGACCTGCACTTTATAATGCTTGAAAGTTACAAGGAGAAATTTTAGTAGGTAGGAAGGATCTCAGAAGTGATGGGACCTTCTTGAGTGTTCACAGGGATGAGGAGAGGTCCGTGCAGGCAGGTTAACAGGAGGAAACAGCCAGTTGTTTTCATGATCAATCCAAATAGATCCAGCTCCTTCGTAAATCTTTATAGGCAATTTTGGGGGGTATTTTCACTACAGATAATTTTTATTTCATTCTCTTAACTTGTAGCTAACCCCACCGACTTGCATAAGATGTCCTGTTTTAATTGATTATTTTAAAACGTTGGAAAACTTATACGAACAAATTAGTGTTATCCCCAAAACAGTTACTTTAAGAAAGGGTATCTTTACTTTCCTAAAGCTGCTTTATTCAAAGTATTTTAAATATTTTTCTTAGATTTTTAGGTGTTGAAATGTACCGCAGGCTGATGATACTTCTAGGTTATTTTATAAATAGCATTTTAATTCAAACTCCACATGATGCACTGACAGCCCGTGTTACTGCTCATAACTACAGTTAATTTGAGCCATTGAACAAAAGGATTTCTAGAACACAGCTTCACTTCCATTCAAAACATTGCTTGAGGTATGGCACTTGACAGATTTTCAAATGAAACTGTGCCAGAGATTTTATTTCAGTCTCAAGTATCCATTTACATATTTTTATTTAAATTTTTTTTTTTTTTTTTTTTTTGTCTTTTAGATCAGGTCTGTGGCCCAGTCCTGATCTCAGTTGTGGAATTGCTTCATATTTTGCTTTTTGAGTCAATTTTCACAGCAGCATTCAATCTCCTGAATGTTAAAAGTTAATTGTAAGAATCTGTATGTCAACAAGGACAGCATTTACATAGTTTAAAATACAAAAGGACAGAAAAAGTTTTACGTTAAAATCTTGCTCTTGTTGTATTTGACATTCCCATTCCAAATTGGGACCCGTCCTTACTAGTTTCTTGGGAAGGTTGGATCTAAGTTTTCGGATCCTAAAGTTTATGTAATTTGTGACTCCCTTCAAGGGAAAAATAGAAAAGCCTGCCATGTGGGCCCAGGCAGGATCTCTCCTGGGTTTCAACCAATTTTAATCTTCCTCTCGCTCCTCCCACAGCTCTGGACGGATTTTTGTTCTTCTTCGTGGGGCTGGAACTTCCCTGATTCCATGGACTGTGTTCTTGCCTGAATATGGTCCTCCCTGTGCTGTGATTTATACTCTAGTCATCTTCCAAGCTTCAGTCTGTGACACTTAAAGAAAAAAAGTTAGGATTCAACAAACTTCTTTCTCTCTCAAGTAACCTAGCATTCAAGACGACTGCTATAAATGTAGTCTGAGAGAAATCTAATTTGAAACCCAAACTTGGAGTAATAACTCCAGTGAGATCTTTTTGTTTGAGGGAAGAATTGCATTTTTACTAAAGAAGAGAAATGTTATGTTTTAATGTGTGAGAAGTTTCAGAACAAGATTCAGAGGGAACTGAGAAGCCGTCCCATAACATGTCTTGTAAGGTTGTTTCAGCTGCACCTGTCTCCCTCCCTGAGCTACAAGACTCCTGAAAGCAGGAACCCGAATTGTTTGGGTCACACTGAAGAGCCGAAATATTTGGGTAAATATTGAAATGAGTGAACAAATCAGTAGGTCACCAAGATCATTACTTACATGATTATTTTAGTAATTTTGGATGAAACGTGGAAGAAAACATCTCAATGTACATAAAGACCTAAGTTTCTAAAGTTAGTCTCAAAAAATAAAAGACTGACAAACTGTCCAGGTGAGTAGGGAAGTCACTGTGGTGAAGAAAAGAACTGAGATACCCAGAAGCCTGATGGGAACAGTGGGGCAAACTCAGAGGAGAGATTCCTTTTGGTGAGACACGGTAGGAACTAGTGAAATATCTTCTGAAGCAGCCCTGGGATTGGTCCTATGTTCCTGGAGAACGAGGTTGTGGAAAATAGAAAGAGCTGGTTCCCCAGCGGTGTCCACCTGGAGAGATGAACCTTCTCTGCAGCCCACCGAGTAGGGGGAGGCTGGGGGACACTGCCCTAGTAGGGGCCACAGGGAAGTGGGAGGCAGAACCCGGTAGATGTGGGTGGAAAATGTTGATGACTGAGACAAAAGCCATGTTGTCCCCATAGCACTTTTGAGGTCAAGAATTGGGTCTCACTGATTTTGAAACAAAATCACCAGGGACGGGGCAGGAAATGCAGAGGGCCTTGGAATCCCCCCGGGGATGAGTTCAGGGGCCAGAGATCGTCAAGATTATTGCCCACACTCGAATTGTCCCTCAAGCTTGAGGGACCTCAGCAAACAAAGGTCACAGCGTGGCTAACGGCTGAGTCTTAGCAAATCTCTCTCTCATACCCTGGGTGATTCAGATGAATAAGTGAGAAGACAGTTCTTATAAAACTTTTATGGGGACTGTCTTGGGAAAGGGCACCATGCTTACTGCAAGTTTCAATAAATTTCCCAGAATTCATCTCTTATTATCCACCAGAAGGTAGTCTAAAATTATTTAAACCTTGATGGTATGAATCTGGCCCTGTCTAAAATTGGTGAAGGTGAAATTTTAACTTTTGATCTCTGCCGGTATGATACCGATTTTATTTCAGGTTCAGAGTATCTAGTCCTCTGCTGTGACAGCACTGGTGAAGACTGCCCAGTATTTGATATTGGACATCTCTTCGTGTCTAAATGGTCACAATTCTTAACATTTAAAAAAAAAAAATTCCAGCTGGTTCCAATCCTAAGAGTAAAACCTGTCTCTTCAGTTCCCAGAAGTTCCCTTATTTATTCATGCTTGGCTATGGAGAATCAGGCCTTTTTAAAAAACATGTTAAATTTCTTTTTATGAAGTTGTTATTAATATAAATGAAAATTATATAAAATCAAGTTACAGGCTGGATACAGAGGCTCATGCTTACAATCCTTGCACTTTGGGAAGCCAAGATGGGAGACTTAGGCCAGGAGTTTAAGACCAGCCTGAGCAACACTGTGAAACCACATAGAAAAGAAAAGAAAAAAGAATTAGCCCGGTGTGGTGGTGGACGAAGCTGGGGCAGAAGGATCCCTGGAGCCCAGATGTGTGAGGGCCCAGGGAGCACGATGGTGCTGCTGCTCTCCAGCTGAGCTACTGAGTGACAGCCTATCTCAAGAAAAAAAGTTATAAAAATGATTTTATTGAGTAAATTTCTAATCTACAAATTTTATCATGTCTTTAAAGTAATAACTAAGTACTGGAAAATATCTGAAAGGGGCCTCAGAGTCTCGTTTTTTGAGGAGTGACCGAATATAACAAGTACAGACGTGGGTGTGAGTCAGATCATCTGGAGTACAGTTGCCAGATGTAAGTAACAAAATACATGTACAGGATGCCCAGTTAAACTTTTATGTTATAAATATATATCTGACACGGAGCCAGTCATGGGAGGTTTGATCTCCTCATGATTTATTTAAGTCCACCTACAAGGGCCAGGACCGGCCTGGAGCATGCTTCCATTTAAAATAAAAACTCTCATTACTTATCTAAAATTAAATTGTACTGAGTATCTCATATTTTATCTGGAGATTCCAGTTTGGAGGAACTGGCTGCCTGTCACGATGCTGAAGGTCCAGTGGAGCTGTCTCGTCCCGTGTTGTCCTACGGTCGTTAGTCATAGTCACAAGGAAGAAAAACAAGTTAAACTGGACGGGAAGGTGTCCTTGAACGAGATCGCCCTGGATTTCTCCTCTGTTGGCATTTTCCTTTGAACAATGCTGAAATATATATTGGCTGGAGAAGAGGATTTGCGGTGAAGTGTTTGGGGTGGTGTGGCAGAGGATTTAGTCAATGGAACCGTTTCAGAAGCAACGTCCCACACTGGGCAGGCCCCACTCTCGCCCGCACACAGCCCCTCTCTCCCACTTGGCTGTGCCCAACAGGAGAGAAGGGAGAAGAGTCAGACTTGGGGTTCACTCATCTACCTCTGGGAATTCAGAGCTTTGCCCCCTTACAGCAGCACCATTTTATTGTGGGCCTACACTTGAGGACGGGAACAAATGTTCTCATTTCATCAATAGGCTCAGGGAGGTTTAGATCAGTTTAATTATCTGTCACCTATTTATGGAAATGATAAGTATAAATTGCTCAGCCTCTTGAATTCGTAAATAGTGGCAGCACTATTTAGGGAACGTGTTGTCTTTGCCAGGTTTTATTATTTGTAATAATAAAAGCCATAATTTATTCAGTTATTAATATATGTGGGCCCCAGATACGTGCTGTAGAATCCTTTCTCTCATCATCACAACATTCTTGTCAGGTAGGTGTTATCATCTCCGTCTTATAGACAAGATCAGGTGCGTTCAGGGTGGTTCGGCCATAGACCCTCCATCCTATAGATGAGATCAGGTGCGTTCAGGGTGGTTCGGCCGTAGACCCTCCATCTTATAGACAAGATCAGATGCGTTCAGGGTGGTACGGCTGTAGACTCTCCATCCTATACATAAGATCAGGTGCGTTCAGGGTGGTTCGGCCGTAGACCCTCCATCTTATAGACAAGATCAGGTGCGTTCAGGGTGGTTCGGCCGTAGACCCTCCATCTTATAGACAAGATCAGGTGCATTCAGGGTGGTTCGGCCGTAGACCCTCCATCCCATAGACAAGATCAGGTGCGTTCAGGGTGGTTCGGCCATAGACCCTCCATCCTATAGACGAGATCAGGTGTGTTCAGGGTGGTTCGGCCGTAGACCCTCCATCCTATAGACAAGATCAGGTGCGTTCAGGGTGGTACGGCTGTAGACTCTCCATCCTATACATAAGATCAGGTGCGTTCAGGGTGGTACAGCCGTAGACTCTCCATCCTATAGACGAGATCAGATGCGTTCAGGGTGGTATGGCCATAGACTCACTCTCCATCCTATAGAGGAGATCAGGTGTGTTCAGGGTGGTACAGCCATAGACTCTCCATCCTATAGACGAGATCAGGTGCGTTCAGGGTGGTACAGCCGTAGACTCTCCATCCTATACAAGAGATCAGGTACGTTCAGGGTGGTATGGCCGTAGACTCTCCATCCTATACACGAGATCAGGTGCGTTCAGGGTGGTACGGCCGTAGACTCTCCATCCTATAGACAAGATCAGGTGCGTTCAGGATGGTACAGCCATAGACTCTCCATCCTATAGAGGAGATCAGGTGCATTCAGGGTGGTATGGCTGTAGACTCTCCATCTTATAAATAAGGGTTCATCTTTCATTGCAGGATTTTAAACCAAACTCTGATGCCAAAGTTTCTACCTTAACTAACCAGGTTGCCATCATTTGACATCTTCGACCTCAGAGCCAAATTCCTTTGGAGGAATGTAGCCCTGGCTGGCTGACTGCCCACCAGAGGTGCTGTGAGGATTTGATCTCAGCACACTCCGTGAAGAACAGTGCCGTGCTAGGTAAAAATCACAAGTCTAAGCTCAGGAGCACGGGGAAGGTGAGTAACGATCGCGTAGCTGAAGAAGGCGTGGGGGAGTGAGGCGATTACTTCCAAGTTTCAATAGCTACTGAGATTAGCACACGGAGTAGTCTCCCTTCCTCCAAAAGCTGAGACAGAAAGGCAAATCATTCTTCCCAAGCATCCTGAGAGTAGTCTGAGTTGGGGAAGAGGAACATGGAGGGTGTCACTCGTTCACACAGCCCCGTGACTGTCTGGGGAAACGCACTTGTTTTCTTTTGGGGGAATATTACTGTCCCCTCACAGTCGGGATAATAAAGATGAACAAAGAAACAGAGTGAAAACCCAAGCTGCTGACCTTCTGCTCACCCCGGCACCACCACGCCAAGGAAAAGGCTGCGACCACTTTTCTCCACGTACCTTTCCTGCCGGTTGTGGTTTGCATTAAAGGTTTGCCCAGTGGCTCAGAGACTATTCCCTCAGATGTCCGTCCGCATCCTTTGGCTGTAATTGTGATAGTTGATATGATTCGTAAAATACTTTATTGGCATAATCGTTTTATATTCCCCTGAAGATGTGTATTAGGTAAATCAGGGCTGTTTTTCATCATTTTGCAGATGCAAAGCTACTCCTATTAACAAACTCTTAAAACAGAGTCCAGTGTCTGTTCAGAACAATACAAGCCTTGGTCAAACAGCACAGAACTGAAACTCTGCCTGTGTGACCTTGGAGCTTATTGACCCTATTGAATTTCTATTTCCTTTTTTGCAAAATGAGGGAGCCAAATTAGAAACCGGAGCCATCTCATCCAGATGTAGCATCTGACTATTCTTATCCAGGAGACAGCAACTTGTTTAATGCCACTCGGCTGCAGTAGCTGAGGCTGCGGCAGCAGCAGGGGCCACCTCTCTGCTGACTGAGGAAATGTCCACCACCCGCTGTTAGCACTGCTTTTCAGCAATCTTCCTCTGTCATTTAAAAAGTGCCAGTTCTTACTAAGAGCTCTGTAAAAGATGATTCTGAGAACTTTGCAGGAGCCTTTTGACTTAATTGAAGACACTGAGATGTCTGAACAGTTGGGCTGTGCTGTGAGGATATACATAGTTGGAATTCAGTCAATACTGAATAAATGAATAAATACAAGTATTTAATTATCCTGGGATAACAGTCTCCCCTCTGATCAAATTTCCAAAGATGGAACCATCTTCTTCATGTTTGCAGTAACATTCCTACTTTATAAGAATTTGAAAAACAATAATATATCTGTATGATATTTTAGGGTTTGCACCCCTCTTTCATTTACATTACCTTACTTTATTCTCAGTAAAACCGTATGAGATGGGTAATGATTATTATTATAGCTTTAATTTGTTTTTCAGGAGAAAACCAAGGTCCCTAGAGTCTGAGTTAGCAGCTCAAGACTCTGCAGTAGCAGTGACAAGAGGGAATAAAAGCCCCATTATGCAGCCTTTACTGCCACACAATTATGCCCCTACAAGATTTCAGCCGTCACTGAGTGAGACGACACACGTGTACAGAACACAAGGCAGGGGATGCACCAAAGACACTATTTCTCTTCCTTTCCTGCCCTGCTCGCCCTGCAGGAAGCAGGACCACTGAATGCCTCCCAGAGGCCAAGAGCAGTGCTGGGCCTGGAGACACAGAGGTAAGACACAACCCCGGCCTTCACACTGCTATTGGGAAGAAACACTTCCCAAATGTTGCTGCCTCCCAGGACCCACCTCCTGAGAGCTACAGAGAGATACTAATCCAGCCTGAGAGTGTCTCAAGGAGTAAGGAGGAAGTAATCATCCAGGCTGAAATGAGGCTTCGGCAAGGCTGCGGTGGCTTGAAATGTGCCCACAATTTTTTTGACTTTCTCCTCAAAAGGTAGAGCTTAATTTTCTTCCCATGAATGTAGGCTGGACTGGATAACCAGAACATGGCCAGAGTGATGAGGTTTCACTTCTGAGATAGCCACGAGAGACATGTGGTTTCTCCCTGGCTCTCTCTTGGCTGGCCTGCTTTGTGGGGAGTGAGCTACCACTTTCATTAAAGAGTGTCTTGACCACTTACTGACACTAGCCAAGGACGCTGCATAGAGGAGGGCGGCACTAGTCATGTTTCCATCTGTGACATCGGCTAGCCTACTGTTTAGGACATAACGGCCAGCCATGATCCTGGGCAGGGTGAGCCCTCATCTGAAACTAATGACCCGGGAGAAAAGGGCAAGGTTCTCAATTCACTCGATTAAAAAAAGAGCACATACCCCTCCTGCTTTCCACTGGGCTGCCTGCGCCTGTGGTCAAGGTCCTCGCACCCCGGGGGTTCCGTTTGTGTCTGTGGTAACTCCTCCTGCAGGGAAGGCTGCTCCTCAGTCTGCTGCACAAGCTTCATCTCCTGCACAAGAAACACCACCCTCCACTCCTCTCCACAGTCTGTGAACTTCCGACTTTCAGTCTTGCAGTTTGTCCTGTATGTCAGTGTCTCTTTTTTACTTTATCTGCCTGCTAAATGAGACAGGTTTGGAAATAAAATTGTTTTAAAGAGCAGTGTTCACAGCTAGCTGCCCCTGGATGTTAATCTACAATTCAATACAGCAATAAAGAGGTTAAGTGATTGACCCAAGCCTTGCAGCTGTGGTACACTCATCTCAGCTGTCTTTTTGCAAAGAGAACGTAGGTGTTTTGTTCTGGGAGGGAGGCCAGGCCTCGAGTCTCAATGACTCTCCATCCCGTTGCTAAGTCACAGGGATCGTTGTGTTGCTGAGCGTACATCCCATGGTTACTGACATCAGCCTCACTTCAGCTGTCCTGAAGAGCCGGGGCCCAGGGAGGCACATGCTGGGCGGGAAGACACAGGTATCTCTTCCCATCAGCACATTTCCTCTGAGATCTTTCCTGGTTGCAGTTTAATCTCCAGCTATGTCGATGTTGAAAGACACTTCACTTCTCCTCTCTGAACTTCTCTTTTTCAGTCACTCACTCACTCAAAGCCATCATGACTCTATGAGCAGACCCCATGCCAGACTCCAGCAATGTATTGAACAGAGAAACAATTTTTCCTTGAAGGCCATATATTTGTATTTCAAAGCAAAAACTTGGGCACCCAGTGGGCCATTTTCTAGAAGCCACCAGGATATGGTCCCAGTGCATCTTAACTCTTAACCTTGTCCGAGTCATTTAGTGACTTCCCCTCAGTCATCCAGTTTACAGGGATTAGAACCATTTTCCTTTATTACTTTTACCAAAGTAAAAACTTCTACCTTAAGTTCTGGGATACACATAGCAGAAGAGAAGACAATGAGAAGAAGGGAGTCTGTGTTCTCTCTGTTCCAGAGCACGTCTGATTATACTCTCCATCCATTTGTATCCCTTCCTCCCATGTGCCACCCCCAGGTCTATCCTGAGCCCTTCTGTGTCCCCTTCATGCCCAGGAGGTTGACCTCTGCCAGTTGGGTTCACCAGCATCTCCTCTGCTCTGGCTTCCAGTGGGGTTCACCACTGGGAAACCTCCTGTGGGAGACCGGAAGACAGAGGCACTGATGTGGTTATGCACCTGCCCCCACCCCGCACCCTGACTACTGTGGCTCCGACAGTGACTACGGGTCTCTATACACAAAATGCCATCCCAGTGGAGCTTATTCCACAGCCTCACGTCTCTCTGGCCTCTGCCAACTCTGCTCCCTCCTTTGTCCCGTCAGGACCAGCTTTTTGTTCACTGCTTGATTCTGGGTGCTTTGCCATCTCTGTTGGTTTCCTGACCCTTGAGACTCTCCTCTGTAAATAACCTCTTTTCCATGGTCCCAAGTTCACCCCTTGTGAATGTTCACTCTGTTCCCTGCTGGACCTTGACTGGTGTAGTGAGGTGTAATTCTAGCTCATCACATTTTCCCTTATAAGTTTGACATTTTTTTGTAAGTCCCTTAGATCTCCATTCTTTTTATGTGGGGGAAAAAGCCCTACCTCATTTATTTACCCACTCATGGCAATATTCTCTGCTGTTGGTATCATTTAGGTTTGTCTTTAACTACAACTAACATAAAACATTACCAAGAGTGGGTAGATAAACTGGGGTTTACTTTCATCATATAATAAAGAGAATGGATGTGGTCAGATGCTGACTTGGCTCAGTGCTTCAGTACCGTCAAGGCTTCGGTTGCCACCTCTGGGATTCTGCGACCTTTTCCTCATGGTGACAAGATGGCTACTAAACCTGCAGGCTTAATACCGGCATTCCAGGTGAAAAAAAAAATGCAGAGGCAAAGATGGTACCACTCACATTTATATCATTATGTTTTTAGAAAAACCATTGCTTTCTTGGAAGTATTCTCTCTCTAAAACATATCTGCTTAAGCCTTATCTGTCAGACTGTCTGGCAGGACCACCGGTAGGTGCAAAGGAGACTAGAAAAGAAAAAACCCAACCCTCAACTTATTCTATAAAAGATACGTGCAAGGAAAAACAAGGCTAGAAATAGATGTTACTTAATCGTGAATGCCTCCTGTGCCCTCCTCCCATGTAATCAGAGCACTGAGGGGCTGCGTTCTGAAGTCAGCCTTCTACGGCCCCAATGCTACACCTGCCCCCTCCCACCTGGGTGAATCTGACAAATAATTTAATCAGTCTTTTCAGGCTTTAGTTTTGTCATCTGAAAATGGGGCTAATAAAAGTACTTCTCTACAAGAGCGACTGTTGTGACCCAAGGACTTCCTATATGTGCAGCATTTAGGACAGTGCCTGGGACATAGTAAGCACTGCGTAAGTTTTTATGTAATTTTATTGTTATTCCTATCAAAACTCCCAAGGAGGAGGCTGCAGGAAATAGAGAAAGTGGGTCCCATAAGAAATAGCAAATAGGACAAAGTTTAGACGAATAATAAAGTTGAAGAAATTCTCTTTTTCTCCCTTCCCTTTCCCTGTGTAGGCATGGAGGGAAAACTTTCCAATCACTTCTAGAAGGTTCACTGACAGCTGGCATACAAATGTTTATTCGCATATATGGGGGGTAAAATCCTAAAGTGATTAATCCTCAACTTAATGGGACAGGTGCTTATATAAGTTTATTCTTAGGGAAAAAAGATATGGGGAAGTATGGATTATTTATGTATTTATTTTTGGCCGGAGCCAGGTTTGAACCTGCCACCTCCAATATATGGGTCTGGTGCCCTACTCCTTTGAGCCACAGGTGCCGCCCAGAAGTATGGATGATTTTAAAGGGGTAATAAGTGATTTTTACCCCTTTAGGGGAATGCAGGGGGCTTGGAGAACATGCTATGGCCTGGGATAAAGTCTGTTGGACCCACAGGGCCAACAATGTTTTGTGACAAAAGTCTGTCCAGGTAATTTGACAAACTTCATTCTTTCCTTCTGCAATATAAATTAGTTTAATGAAAACTTAGGGAAGCTACCGGGGGTAATTGCTTTTCTCTTTGGTGGGTTTAAACTTTAGGCAGATAAGGGAACTTAGGAAGACAACTCCATCCTATGCTTTTGGATACTGACAGCTGGGGGTGGGGTTGAGGGCAAAAGAAGATCAGAGAGACCTTGTGCGTCTGTTTCAGTTTAGCAGGTTAAATATTCCATATTTTGGTTTCTTAGGCCCAACAAATGTCTGAAACAAGAAATTGTAAGTTCTGAAAGATGAATGGTGGCAGCAGAGAGAAAAATTGAGCCAGTAAAAAAATGGCAAGGATTCCATCAAACCAATCTTTCATTTTGGGACTGGGTCAGTCCGACTGAACGGTTACATCCTATTGTAGAAGACTGTGCTGCAGGTGGGTTTTCAAGGCTAGGCTTCTATGTATTATGTAGGCAAGCAGGTCTTTAATCAGCGGTATCTTATGGAAACAGAAGAAAGCAAAGGTCAGTGTCTGGAGAGGTGTACAAGCTGGTGCTTCTAGAGTCTGGAGGCAGTCATCTGACACTGGGACAATCTGATACATCTTCTTATATTGTAATTTGTGTACAGTTTGTCCAAATATAAACAATTCTGGTTATTATTCTTAAAATCCAAGTTGTTTAGCTACAACCTGTAGGCCCTTGAGAAAAGGGGAATTTTAATTTCCGTGAGTCCAACCAAGTCACAAAAATGGGAAGAAAATCCAGAAGCACTGGTTTGGAGACTTGTAGCCAGGAAAGAACTTAGGATTCAGGCCAAAATTGTAATAATAAAAACTTAAAACAAAAAGTGGGCAAGGTTAGAATCTAATAAGAGGTGTACTATAGTTTTCTTCTGAAAGATGATTTTTCCTCTCTTGAGGCCTTCTTTTCTATAAAAAAATAAATCACAATAAGACCAATTTATTTTAAAAATAAGTTTTAGTCTTATTGTGCTTGATCTGATTATTTCCATGAAGTGCAATAAGAATTGAGATTTATTATATAGGTTCTTTTAAGTTGGCTTTGCTGGAACTTTTTCATAAGACAACTCAGATTAGACTTTTTAAAAGCCTCTTGAGGCTTAAAACTGTGTCTGTGATAGCTGAACAAATTGGGTAAATTGCTTTCCTCTCAAAGTACCCAAAATATCCTGATATTCTTGGACTTGTCAGAAAGTGATATTGTTAAGTTATTTCAAGGTCATGAACTTTGTAAGGGAACCAAGTAGATGAAGTGCTTGGCTATCTTTATCTAAGTCTTCATAAAGTCAATTTTAATCCTTCAACGCAGTGTGGTCATATATGAAAATATCACATTTCAGGCAAAGCCTTGATAAAATAACAAATGTCTTCAATTGCATCCTTTTATAAAAGAAATTAGATTCTTGTTGAGCTTATGGAAATAACTATATAGCCATAAAAGAAAAATGCTCGTGAATAGTTTCTGAGTTCAGAAGAAATTAGGTAAAGAGAAGGTAAATGTTTCTATTTTTCTCACAAAAATATGCTTTACTCAATTACTGTCAGTTATGAATAGCTTTTTGTTTGTTCATTTATTTTTTTGAGACAGAGTCTCACTCTGTGTCCTGGGTAGAGAACTGTGGCATCATAGCACATAACAACTTCACACTCTTAGGCTCAAGAGAACCCCTTGCCTCAGCCTCCTGAGTAGCTGGGACTACCAGCACCAGCCACTACATCTGGCTAGTTTTTCCATTTTTAGTAGAGATAGGGTCTTACTCTTGCTCAGGATGGTCTTGAACTCCTGAGCTCAAGCAATCCACCTGCCTCAGCTTCCCAAGAGTGCTGGGATTACGGGCATGAGCCACCGTGCTTGGCAGTTACGAATAGCTTTCAAAAAAGTTTGTTTTTAATTAAAAAAAACATAAAAAGAATCAGCAATGTTACAAACAAAAATAGTAAAAAAGAAAAATCATGTTAGTCCTTTATAAGTTTAGCCCCATGTAATTAATTATTGTTTTATTTGATGTCAGGCTAACAATTTTATGAGCCAAGTATTTTTCATTGGTGTTTTTGAAATTCTTACCCAATTCAATTGAATAATCTCAAAATCATCAGCAAGGATATATTTTTCAAATAGCTAGCAGTATCTTTTCATCCTTTTTATGAGTCTCCTTGAAGACATAACACTTGAAGAAATGCAGAGAGCTTTTAGAAAAAAAAAACATAATTACGAAGCAATTTACTGTGGGCAACAAAATTTAGAATGGCCATGGTTAAGGGTGCAATTAACAAGAAAAGCTGGTTATTTTCTGTGGTCTACAGATATTTAAAACAAATGACTGATAACATATATTGAGACATATCAGATTTTCAGGAATCTTATATAATTTTGGAGCATATATTATTAATACGTTTATACAAATACAACTAACTAGCATTTCTTAACACTTCCTCTATGATTTTAACATACCAAATAAATCTGTCTCCCTTGTGCTTTCAAGATCCTCTTTTAGAATGCCTAAAAGTCAATATCAAAAGACTTAATTTAGAATTTAAGAGATATGACATTTAAAGGGGATTCTGAAAGGTTTTAACATATTTCTGGGGCTCTAGAAGGCCACACACATGGAATGTTGTATCCGTACCCAGGAAAGACCTAAGAAGATTGTAATTCTCCCCTCTCACTGGCGCTGAGGCCCTGAGTAAGCCAGAAGTGAAGGCTCAGGTTGTAAACTACCAGAGAATTTAAGGCAGACTCCAACACCCAAAAGAGCTTTTCTTCCCGCCCCCACCAGGGAGGTTTGGAATTCTTCAAGATTTTAGGTATGGGCTTATTGGACTCCAACATCTTTGGTACTCTTTCATGCTCCTATGTTATACAGAATTTGAGTTCATGCTGAATGCATTCCAGCCAATAATTTATAGCCTTTCCCTTAAATCAAGATTTTAAAAGTATAGTTTATCTTTTGTCTTAACAATTCTGAACACTGTCCTTAAAGTATGTAATGTTTCTCACATGTACCAAGACCATTTTCATAGTACAATAAATAGATCTATTCATAATTTTTTGTTATTTTATAAATAAATGAATAATTACATAAAAAAAGATTTTAAAATAAATCTCTGTCCAATTAATAGCTGACCACTAAGCTGATTGAGAAGAGGCCTCAGTGGCTAAACAATGCAGGGAATACAGCTTTTATAAACTCAGAAAAGTCACTAAACAAACAAAAAAGCAGCAATAACAAACCCTGGAAAGGGGGATTAATATGATTTCAAAAGGTGTTATATTATATTACTTAAAATGTTGACAACAAAACAAGTGAAACATACAAAGAAACAAAGTGATTCTTACACAGAAAAAAAATATGTCAATAGAAACTGTCCATAAGTCCAAATCTTGGACTTACTAGAAAAAGACTTCAAATAACTTATTACAAATGTGCTCAAATAACTAATGGAAGATACAGCTTAAAAAAAGAGCTAATGGAGAGTATCAGAATGACATCTCACTAAACAAAAAAATATCAATAACAGGGCACAAAGTATGAAAAGGAAAGTAATCTGGAGTTGAAAACTATAATGATAAAAAGGAAAGCCTCACTAGAGAAGCTGAGCAAGAGTTTTAAGATGCAAACCCAACAGACAAACAAAAAAGCCCAGTGAACTTGAGGATAGTTCAACTGAGATGAGTCAGTCTGGGGAATAAGGAAAAAAAAATGAAGAAACATGAACAGATCATCAGGGACCTGTGGGACACAGCAAGCTTGTGTGACCAACATACACACAGTGGGAGTCCCCAGAGAAGGGGAGAGAAAGGGCAGAAAGAATATTAATGGCTGAAAACTTTCCCTAATTGATTTTTAAAAACTTGATACATTTAGAAACCTCAAAAAAGTTCCAGTGGGATCCTCATCAGGTCCCATCACAATCAAACTGTTGGAAGACAAAGGCAAAGAGCATCCTAAACACAGCTGAGAAATGTCTCGCTGGGTCCAGGGGAGCCTGTCAGATGAATGACCCGTCTCCATCAGAGTGGGGACACGAAGGCAGTGGGATGACGCACTCAAACAGCTAAAATAAAGACTTCAAGCAAGTGTTCCATTATATATCCAACTCCCCTTCACAGTGAAGAAGTAATTAAGACTTTCCCAGAGAAAGAAAAACCAAGAGAAGTTATTAGGGTGTCTCCTTTACAAGAAATACCGAGGGGCGTGCTTTATGCTGTAACACATAAAAAATGACAGTGGATGCTAAGCTGAAACTGTATGAAGAAGTAGAACAGTCACGAAAAACAAAACTTAATATGGTAGCTAAAAAATGACTATATAAAGCAATAATTATAGAACTTTGTTAATTGGTTTATAATACATAAGGATATAATTTGCATCACAGTATTAGCACAGAGGAGGAAGAGGGAATGGAAGAATACTGGACCAATGTTTTTGATACATTATTGCAATTACATTGACACTAATCCAAAATATATTGCTTTAAGTGAGGATGCTAATTGCAGTCTCCAGGGAAACTACTGAGGAAAAAACCCCCAAAACTAGAGTTATACAAACCACAATATAATTAAAATGGTACAGTTGAAAATATCTGTTTAACACAAAACAAGGTAGCAATGGAAGATTAGAACAAGAAAGATATATAGAACAAACTTCCAGACAAAATGCTAACTTATCAGTAATTATATATAATAATGTATATATTATATATAATATATATCTTTACTTTTTTTAGAAATGGGGTCTCTGTCACCCAAGCTGGAGTGAAGTGGCACTATTATAGCTCACTGAAGCCTCAAACTCCTGGGCTCAAGACAGCCCCTTGAGTAGCTAGGACTAGAGGTATTCACCACACCTAGATAATTTTTTCTGTTTTATAGTGTAGAGATGGGATCTCACTATATTGCCCAACCTGGTATCAAACTCCTGGCCTCAAGCAATCCTCTTGCCTCAGCATCCTGAATCACTGGGATTACAGACAGTAATTATATTAATATTTGTAAAAGAATTAAATACTCCATTTAAAAAGAAAATTGGCAAAATTCACAAAACATGATCTGACTATGCGTTGTCTAGAAGAGGCACATAATCAGACTCAGGAAAAGTATAAACCAATTTCACTTTTGAAAGAGAAGCAAATATATTAAAATATCATTAACACAAATCTTTCGATAAAGAAATATGTAATACCTCATCACAAATGATGAGTACAAAGATTATTATCTGTAAGGGAAATCATCAGTTCAAAACAATGGGCATTATGGGACAAAAATTCAGACGATCATATAAACATATAAAAATGAATGATAAGGGCGGCGCCTATGGCTCAGTGGGGAGGGCGCTGGCCCCATATGCCAAGGGTGGCGGGTTCAAACCTGACCCCGACCAAACTGCAACAATGAAAACTCCAACAACAACAACAAAAAAATAGCTGGGTGTTGTGGTGGGCACCTATAGACCCAATTACTTGAAAGGCTGAGGCAAGAGAATCGCCTAAGCCCAGGAGTTGGAGGCTGTTGTGAGCTGGGTGATGCCACGGCACTCTACTGAGGGCGATAAAGTGAGACTCTGTCTCTACCAAAAAGAAAAAAAAAAAAAAAGAACAATAAAGTTCAACATTAACCCATGATTAGCTTTTTATACATAACTGCCAAGAGAAGAAAACTTAGTTAAAAAGATGAAAATTTCCACCAAAAAAATCTACAACGTATTTTTATTTATTTAAATAACAAGTATTTATTTGGTCCCTACATGTATAAAATACTCGTCTTAGGCACTGGTAATAGAGCAATAAAGAAAATAAAGACCCTGTCTTCATGGAACTTAAACTTGTTAAACACTTTTTAAAATTAGTTAATGTTTAGTTACTATTTAAAATTTATGTAATATTCCCGTTAAAGTCAGAAGCAATGAGAAAATATAGAAGGTACTACTGAAAATGATTATAAATTTCACTGGGGTTTATCGATACAGAAATTTCATGAATTTTGTGGGGACAATTTTCAAACATTATTAAAGGACATATAAGAAAATATGGACAAATGAAGACCTACTCCACGTTTATGGAAGACCCAATATCCTAAAAATAGCAATTATTTTTCAAGGAATATTAAGAAGTGAATTCTTATATTAATATGGGACACTAAAGGGATAAAGAAAATCAAGGTACATCTGACAAAGGCTGGGCTGCCAGATATCAAAGTTTATTGTAAAATTATAAAAATTAAAACAGTTATATATTGATGTAGGCATAGACATGTTAAGAAGTGGAGAGTCCCCAAATACATATGTGAATATATAAAGATTTTAATGATGGAGATTGTATTATAAAACAGTGAAAAAAATAGTCTATTCAAAAAATGCTGCTAGGGAAAAATAACTAGTTTGTCTCAAATTGAAAAAGACAAAGAAATGGTGTTGGATCAGCATGTTTCCATAGAAAAAGAGAAATTTTCTCACAAATCAATTTTTAAAAAATGATAATTATGTTTATTAAGTCATATAACTTTTTTACAAATGAATTAGAAGAGATAATTTTAGACTGTCAAATCTAGTCCTTTAAACATGTTTCTTAAACATTAGTTAATGTTGTATCCAATTTCTAGAAACTTGGACTACTGCTTAGAATATGACAACTGAGTATCTTTTTATCATGTGCAGATGCAAAAAATGTTTATTCTAATTAATGTAGATCTAGATCCTTCCTGTCAGAAGATTTATGTGGTACATAAATATATCTTACATATCTTATGGTAACTTAATTGTCTGCATCTTGGTACGGCTCTTCTCCTGCCACTGGGTTTAATTACGTTGCATTATGACTGGTAATTAAACAGAACAAAACATCATTACATCATTAATTGGTTTCAGAAGGCCTTGAAACCTTTTACCAAGAGCTCTTGTTTTTATTACAAGCTATTACCTCTATGATCAGTATTCACAGAATTGTCTCTGATCCATGAGTTGTCAGGCACACAGCTGCCAATTATCCGGAATTTGAGCTCCAAAGCCAGTAATGTGGTTCGTTTTGGGTGGACAAAGGCCTTTGGTCAACCACATAGATGGCCACTGTTTCATATTAGTCATTGTTAAATGTGTTCTTTTCCAAATGGGGGCATTTAAGGCCCTAAGTAACAACTGGCAAACTCGTTTGACCGAGTTGTCTGTGATTATACAATTAACATCAAAAATAAGTTGTTATTTGCAAACATCTGAGTTGTGTCTTACAATGAGTCCCGATACTTGAAGGCTGTGCCTCTTGCACCTCTTTTATCTGATGCCACAAGCAGTGGCATTGGGGTGAGAAGAGGCTGATGGAAAGTTGCTCCAGAGCTGCAGCTGTGATCAGGACTCAGCATTCACACAGCTGTGATCAGGACTCAGCATTCACGCAGCTGTGAAGATGAGCAGCCGCACAGCTCCCAGCAAGGCCAGTGCCGTACTTCTCACTCTGACCGTGCGTCCTCCTTTCATCCTGATGGTCACACTTTCAAGCTACCCTCTTATCAAATCCTTTTTGTTCCCCCAGTAAATGTAGAACCAATAGATTGAGACACCTTACTTTATCCCAGGAACGATTTTACTTCTGCTGTGTCATTTAAATGCAGCAAAAACCTTGTAGGTAAGCTCTGTTATCACAGTTCTACATAATCCAACTGACACTAAAGCAGATAAAACATTTTGCTTAAGCGAAGCTGGCTAGAAAGTGATGTATCTGGTATTTCAGTCTTTTTCCTGTTTCCAAAGTTATTAACCATTTTTGCCCTACTGTTCTGACTCTCAAGAGGTTGTCTTTTGTTGAAATTAAATGACCATGCTACATCTGTTATGACCACTGAGGTTATGTGCAATGTGGAGACAAGGATGGTGCGTCCAGAAAGGGTAACTCCACCTGTTTGCAGAATTGGTCAAGGAATTTGAGGGTGAAACTTTAACACTAGAAGGGATGTCATTCTTGGACACTGGGTATTTAAGAAGGACTTCTCCAGATGAGAACCTGGGAGCCAAGTGGGAGAGAACAGCATTCAGGAGCCACAGAACTATGAGGCTGGCGGTCATCTTTTTGAAGTGTTCATTTCTTTTGTTATTCACTAATTTTTAATGCAGACTAACTTCAGTATGCCAGCCCTGCCTCAGCTTTGCTACAGAGTGTTATGCTTAAGTCAAAATATTAAAGGTGAGACTCAAAATATCTCTTCAGGCTCATTCTACCTAATCGTCTTTGCCTTTAGGCAGGTTTTACCATGAATTTACTCATGAATTAAATTTCTAAGGATTGTGTTCTGTAGATTATAGAAGAAAAATAACCTTTTTTAATGCTTTTTACTCTGAAATAATTTGATTTACAGAACGTTGCATTGCAAAGGCAGTGCAGGTGGTTCTTGTCCGTCCCTCCTCCAGGGTGCCCTAAAACATTCATCAAACCAGGAAATTAATATCCACACATGACCATCAACTGAACACCAAACCTTGTTCCTATTTCGCCAGTTTTTCTACTCATGCTCTCTTTCTGTTCTAGGATCCGATTCAGAATGCCACATTACACTTAGCTGTCACCTCTCTTTGGTCAGAAGAGACAGGTGTTAATGCTGAGTAGTGATGATCCCAGAGATGTGGATGGCTCAGACAGGCTGTAGGTGGAAGAGAAAGCCTCCCAATCAAGATCTCAAAATTCCGAAGACACATGAGAATCTAGGCGTCTCTGGGGGAGGAGGCAATATTGGAAGAACCCATGGGTCTCTCTTCCCATTGCTCTAACATTTACTTCTCTGAAGGAGGAGATTGCGGGGAGTGTGGTGGTTGTATAGGAGGACAGCATCTCACTCCCTCTCCACATGACCTCAAGCAATCCTGGCTTTTCTCTGTGACTCCACACGGAAAGCTCTCTGGAGGAGGACCTTCCCACTCTGCAAGGGGGAGCCCACAGTCCTCCAGCTGCTCTCCCTGTCAGTAGATGGGTGAGTCAGTCCACGCTCAATTGTATAAAGTAAAAAACAAAACAAAACTTTTTTTATGGTGAATAAGCTAATGTCCAAGACTCATAATTTCATTTTTGTGTGTGTTTATCTTCATACTACTTAAAATGTAGAGAGATAAAGAGGTATGATTAGTACCTTGTAGAACCTTCAACAGAGGTTGTCATCCAGGCTCTGATTTACTTTTTGGTGTAATGTCATGAAAAGTAAACTACATTTCTGAGAATTCTTTTCTTTTAAAAGCATAAGTAAGAAATCTTTCTATAAAGAGCACTAATATATTGTCAACATTTCCCATGCAATAACTCAGTCATCATGTGTATATATGTACATGTGTGTAGACATATATTAATACTTGCAAGAGCAACAGACATCTTACATGTATTTATGTGTGCATAAACATGTATACATTCAATTTATACATATACTCATATACACCTATGTACATGAATACATAAACACATACAAAATACATAGATGGATACACACAGGTTTTTAATTTCAAACTATAAAGCAGGTCTGACAGTTTTGGCTACATTGATATGCTCTACTGTTGAGGTCAGGGCTTCCGGTGTGCCAGCCCCCAGGGCGGTGCTCACTGTACACAGGAAGTGGTTGTTCCTCCCTCTTCTTAGTTTCCGACGGCCTTTATGTCATTTTGTGCCCATGTCTGACCATTGTTTAGCTCCCACTTATCATGAGAAAAGGCAGAGTTTGTTTTTCCATTACTGGGATACTTCACTTAGGGTAATAGTCTCAGGTTCTATCCAAGTTCCTGTAAAAGACATTATTTTACTCCTCTTAGGGCTGAGCAGTGCTGCATGGAGTGCACATGTGTGTGTGTACACGTATGTGTGTGTGTATATGATGTCCAGAAAGTATCCAGCCATGTACTAAGAAAAATCAGATACGCATGGCTGGATACTCTCTGGACAGCATATTTCATATAACGCATTTTCTTTATCCACTCCTGTATAGGTGGGTATTTAGGTTGATTCAATACCTTGGCAATCATGAATTATGTTGCCATAAATATTTGAGTACAGGTGTCTCTTTGATAAAAATGACTTCTTTTCCTTTGAGTACATAGCCTGTAGAGGAATTGCTGGGTCGAATGATAAGACTACGTTTAGTGCTTTGAAGAATCTCCAAACCGTTTTCCATAGAGCTCGGACTAATTTGCAGTCTTACCAGCAGCATCTAAGTGTCCGTTTTCTCTGCCTCCACGCCAGTGTCTGCTGCTTTGAGTTTTTAAGGCTGGCCGTTCAGACAGGGCAGAGTGGCATCTAAATGGGACTTTAATTGGCATTTTCCTGATGATTAGTAATATCAAACATTTTCTCATGTGGCAGAGTTTGCCGTTTGTCTATCTTCTCTTGTGGACTTTTTAATGGGGTTATTTTTTTCTTACTGTTTTGTTTCTGTTCTTTGTAGATCCTGGAAATTAATCCCTTTTTGGTATGTGTGAAGATTTTCTCCCATTCTGTAGGCTGCCTGTTTACTCTGTTAATTATTTCCTTTGCTGTGCAGAAGCTTTGAATTTAATTAAGTTTCACTTATTTACTTTTGTTTCTGCTATATTTGCCTTTGGGGTGTTAGTCATAAACTTTGTGCCCAGGCCTATGTCTAGAAGAGCTTTTCTTAAGTTACTTCAGAATGTTTACTCTTTCATGCCTTACATTTAAGTCTTTAATCCATCTTGAGTTAATGTTGTATGTGGTGGCAGATATGGGTCTGATCCCACTCTCCATACATGGCTACCTCATTTTCTGAGCACTATCAGGAGAGCAGAGAATGCTTTCCCCAGTGTATGTTTTTGTCAGCTTTGTGGGAAATCAGATGGTCACAATTACAAGGTTTTCTTTATGGGTTCTCTATTCTATTCCATTGGTCTATGTCTCTACTTTTATACCGTTACCATGCTATTTTGATTACTATAGCCTGGTAGCATAATTTGGAGGCAGGTAATATGATGCCTCCAGATTTGTTCTATTTCCTTAAGATGGCTTAGGCTACTCAAGCTCCTTTTTGGTGCCAAATGAAGCTTAGGGTTATTCTTTCTAGATCTGTGAAATAAGATATTGGTATTCCAATGAGAAATGCATTGAATCTATAAATCATTTTGGTCAGCCTGGACATCTGAACAATGTTGATTCTACCAATCTAGGACCATGTGATGTGTTTCCTTTGGTTGTGCCATCTACGATTTCCATCCAGTCCATGATCACATGATGCTTCCATGGGTTGTGCCATCTACGATTTCCATCCAGTCCATGATCACATGATGTTTCCATGGGTTGTGTCATCTAAGATTTCCATCCAGTCCATGATCACATGATGCTTCCATGGGTTGTGCCATCTAAGATTTCCATCCAGTCCATGATCACATGATGCTTCCATGGGTTGTGCCATCTACGATTTCCATCCAGTCCATGATCACATGATGCTTCCATGGGTTGTGCCATCTAAGATTTCCATCCAGTCCATGATCACATGATGTTTCCATGGGTTGTGCCATCTACGATTTCCATCCAGTCCATGATCATGTGATGTGTTTCCATGGGTTGTGTCATCTACGATTTCCATCCAGTCCATGATGTGATGTGTTTTCATGGGTTGTGTCACCTATGATTTTCATCATTAGTATTTTGTAGTTCTGCTTATAGAGATCCCTCACCTCCATAGTTAAATATGTTTCTAATTATTTTATTTTCTTTATTGCTATTGTAAACAGTATTAAATCTTTTATTTGACTCTCAGCATGACTGTAGAAATTCTCCTGATTTATGGACATTGATTTTAAAACCTGAGAATTGGGTGAATTTATTTATCAATTCTAGAAATTGTCTGGTGGAGTCTTCGGGATTTTCTAGATACAAGATCACAATGTCAGTGAAAAGTGATAGTTTGACTTCCTTTTTCCAAATTTGGATTTCCTTCATTTCTTTTGCTTGACTGCTTTGGCTAAGACTTCCTGCACCATGCTGAATAGAAGTGGTGACAGTGGGCACCCTTGTCTTGCTCCAGTTTTTAAGGGGAATATTTTCAACAGTTTCTAATTTAGTATGATGCTGGTTATGGGTCTGTCATATATGGCTTTTACAATTTTGGCATATATTCCTTCTATGCCTAGTTTGTTGAGGGGTTTTTATCATGAAAGGGTGCTGGTTTTTATCAATGCTTTTTCTGTATCTAGTGAGATGATCATATGGTCTTTTTTTTTTTTTTTTTGCTTCTGTTTATAAGGTGAATCATGTTTATTGATTTGTTTATGTTGAACTATTCTTGCATTACTGGGATGAAACCCACTTGATCATGGTGAATTATCTTTTTGATGCACTGCTGGTTTGCTGATATCTTAGTGAGGACTTTTGCATTAATATTCATAAGTAATATCAAGCTGCCATATTCTTTTATTGTGTGTCCTATCCTGACTTGAGTATCAAGGTGATACTGGCTGTGTAGAATGAGTTAGGGAAGATTCCTTTCTTCTTGATGTTATGAAATAATTTCTGTAGGATAGGGACCAGGTAAAATTAGACTGGTAAAATTAGGTTGTGAATCCATTTGGTCTGGGACTATTTTTTTTAAGTTCAGAGATTTTTTTATTACTGTCCCAGTCTTGTTGCTAGTATTGGTCTGTTCAAAATTTCTATTTCTTCCTAATTCAGGCTTGGGAGGTTATGTGTTTCTAAGAATTTATCCATTCCTAGTAGGTTTTCCTATTTGTATGCATAGAGATATGGGGGAAGTTGCAGTGAAGCTCATCCCTGAGTAGACTGGGAGCTCTGGACCTGAAGGCTCAGAGTGGCATCAGCTGGTGCAACCTGAGACTAGAGGCCACATCTGTTTTCCAACACAGCTTCACTACACAGTCCCACCACCACCATTTGCCTGATCAGTACGGAGGCCTGGTGGTGGTGGGAGTCCCCTCACAGCTTGAGTTGCATGTCCACATCAGGAGGATGAGGCCCTAAGGTTCTCTCTTTGTCTCTTCCCTGTATGGAGGGCTCTCTCTTATAGTGACATGGGGAAGTCCCCATCCCATCTCCTTCACTCTGGGTATCTCTCATCAATTCTCTGATGATCTTCAAGGCTTTCTTCAAGAGGGTCTATCCATAGGTGAGCCTCTGCTTGCAACTTTGGACCCTCTCCTGGAGAGTAGTGCGTGTGGGCTGCTTTTAGTCCACCATCTTTTTTATTTGGTTTGTTTAGTTCATTTGTCACATATTAGTCTGAATGGGGTAGGTTGTAGTATGCTAAAGACAAACTCAAACTCAAACTCTCAGCATCTTAATGCAATAAAACCTTTTTTCCTGTTCAAATTATATTTCCATTTTTAGTTGACCTAGGATTCAACTCCCATATAGTCACTCAGGACCTCAGGCCAACAAAGACTCTGTCTACTACTTGTAAGTGCATCAACTAGAACATAAAATCCTCTTGATAACCATAGCATGGGAAAAAATAGCCTTGAAAATTAAACATGAGACATTCACAGTTTCAGCCATGTATAACGCTCAGCTACAATATAGTGGCCAGAACTGGTCACGATGCTTACTCAGTTTCAAGGAAGCCAGGGAGCACATACTATAGATAACCAGAGGGGAGGAAGTAGGTGTAGGTGAAAAATATGTGTGTTATCTACCACATGGAAAAAACTACCTATTTGGGGTTAAAAAAAAAAAACCTCAGCTTTTTTGTGTGTGTAAGTAATGCTAGTAGCCATAACAACCTTTAAACTCTGGTGATTAACATCTAAAACATTCATTGTGCTTCTTATGTCTGCTCATTTGACAGCATGATACAACTGGCAGACACTCTCTGGTTTAAATCGTCAGACTGGAATTTGAAGGCCTGACATTTTGAGACACAGTAAACACTGAAAAATGACAACAATAAAGTAGTGGCAGTGTTTTACTTTTAGGTCTATCAAGGGAGATGGGTAACATGGTCAGTGCAACTGCTTTGTCCTACAGGTTTGACCCTTAGAGATTCAGGGGAGCAGCACTGCGGGCCGCGTTGCCCAGCCATTCATTGCTCTGCGCTCTCAAGTTCTGAGAACTTGCTTTAATGAGGGTATAAAATATCAGACTGATACATAAGCCGTTTTGTTTGTTTGTTTGTTTGTTTTGGTTTTTTTGGGCAAATACCTTAGTCATCCTGGCTTATCTAAGTTCTGGCAAGACCTGTCATAAAAAGAATAGAGGAAGTTTGTAGGAAAAATTGACCTCCTCAACTTTCCTTCTTCCCCCTCCTTCGTTTCTCTCGTCTCACACTTGCTCTTTAACCTTTCTGACAGTTCAGTACATTTGATACTGACGGCAGCAGAAGGCATTTGATTAATATGCTTCAACAGCTTGACGTTTTGGACTATTTGTTCCCCCCCCCCTTTTTTTAAATAAACAAAAGAAAAGTAGCCTAGTGCAGTAATGTGAAAATGCGTAAAAATAATAAGATTTCAAAACAAACCAAAGTCCATAAAAACCTTAATTAGGATTTATTTGAAATCATGTAAAACCATCTAAATATCTGCAGAACTTCAAAAACTATGTACGCATTTATTTTGAAGCTGCATTATTCTCAAAGGCAGAGAGAATCCTGACCGGAGAGAGTCCTGGACTCAAGGGAGGAAATCTGGGTTCTTGTTCTTGCTCAACCATCAATTATCTTTGTGCCCTTGAGCAAGAGTTGTTGACTAGCTCATTCTCAGGCCCCTGAGCTGTAATGGTCTGCGAGTTGTTGACTACACTGGCTGTTGCCACCTCTGTAGTGTCCTTATGGTGTTTATATTTTCACTGTGTGACCAGAGCCATGCGTCTGAAACAGGTGACCATAATCTGGTTTGTACTTTTTATTGCCTCTCCAGTTGGTTGAATTTAATTGCTGTGCTAATGTTCAACGTTGCAGCAAAGTCCCAAACATTGAAAACCAAGGACCACAAGGAGATTTTGGTTTGCCCCCTTCTTAAAGCTGTGAATTTACCTCCCTGTAGTTATTTGTGAGAAAGAAAGCAGAACAAGCCATGGGAACTCCATTTAATAGCCTGCTTATACAAATAACCTGTGTCTGGGCAGAAGAAAAGATACCCAGAACAGCCATGCTTTAAAAGGGCATTATAACTACGATGATAAGGAGCAAAGGCGATGACAGAATGGAATAAAAATCCATCATCAACTCTGGGAACCAAGTAAAACACTGGGCCAGTCTGCCCAGTTGGCATCACGGAACCTGACATCTCAATACATTGGGTGACCTGTAAGACAGATACGCTTTAATGGCAAAGACGGTTTATTTTGTTCTTCGGGCACATTCCCCACTATCAAATGACCATGACCTGAAAGTGCAGTGTTCGTCTTCTGTGGACCCATTTACAGCTTCTGTAAAATTACTGGAGTTACATTAATTGTTGTTATAAGTTACTTTTAGCACTAATCATCCACCACATTGACCATTATGTGATACTTCTGTCTAGAGTCTTGGGAGCAGGCAACTTCTCATCTCTTCCCCTCACTCCAGGATGTCCACGGAGAGCCGACGAGCTCTGGCCATTCGTGTTTTAGCAGCACACCACCCGGCTTGGCGTCCTCCACCTCGGTTTCTGCCCCCGACTTCTCAGGCAGTCCTGTCATGTTTTAGCTGAGTAGTTGGCAATGGCGGATTCCTAGCCCCACTTCTCATTTCTGGATGTGTTCCCAGTTGCGTCTCATGTAAAGAGTTTAGAATTCATCATGAACAAGTTGGTGGTTTGTCTGCCACCTGGGAGCTCGAATTCTAAATGACATATTTGGACTGTGAGCACCACAGACTATTACACACATTAAAACATTGTTTTGAGGGCGTAACTTAGTCACCAGAGTGCTTGACTGAATCCTCTCCACACTGTGGGAGAGACGTTTCCTATGTCTCCTTTACCTTGTGGGCTCACAACAGTGAACGATTGTGTCGATGATGAGGCAGCATATAAACAGGTCCCAGGCATCCCCGGGGCATCCCTGTTAGGCCCATCTTGTGAAATCTTTAACTGCATTAATTTCCAGGGGAAAAACTGATAACTGAATTTTTGTTAGGCGAGACCAGATTCTAATGTCACGCAAAGCCTTTGCACAGTGACTGGTTGTTCAGGCACATCTGAGACTTTGAGTACAGATGACTAAGCATAGAAATTGCGTTAAATTAGATTAATACATCCTAAAGTATCCCTTATAGAAAGGTCTCAGGGGCAAGACCATCATTTCCTGTGTTTTTGTAACATTTACTCCTTTTTATGCCATCTCTTGTTGCATGCCCCCCATAATGCAACTATAAAGTTGTATTCATTTTTGAATTTGACTCTGTAGATATTCTCTGAACATCATGTCATCTCTTGAATGTGGAAAGGGTGTTGTATTTTCTTAAGGTTGTACTAGATAATACCTTCTTAATAGTAGGTAGAGAAGAAAGTTCTAAGAATGAGAAAACAGATTCTCAGAACAGGCTTAATCAGTTGGGTCTCTCACCTGGGTGAAGTGGGCAGGATCACTCCCTGAGATTAGATGCCAATATCCTGCTCAGCCGAGCTCAGAATGACATGGATGGCACCCAGGACTACCCAGTGATAAGATGCAACTGAATTTCACTTTTTGCTCTTGTATTATGAAAACGATGAACATTATTTTAGTTTTAATTTACATGTCAACACTCCCACTTTAAATGACTTAGTGAACATAAATGACCATCATATATGCCTAGTGAACATATGTGACCATCATATATGCCAAAGATCTCGACTTGAGAACTGTCGTTAACATCCTGCACGTGATCTTGACCTTCTGGGCCCCAAACAACAGTCAAATACAGAAGTCCTAAACCAGTACGTTTGGTTGTCAGGTTCAGAGAGAAGAGAATAATGGTGATGGGCTTTGCCTGAGTTGGGTAATTCCCTAGCCTCTTAGGATGCTGTGTTGGCATGAATCCACATTTTCATCTATTCTACTAAATACTTCATACTCCCTACGCTCCAGCCTCTGGGGATGTGGAGGTGAACAAAGCATGTTACCTGAGGGCTCAGTCCATTCCTAAATGTTACAGTCTTGATTTACTCTGAAATGCCTGAGTGCATTCATTCATTCAAAAATACTTATTCTGCTCTAACTACATACCTGGAAACATTAGTGATACACTAGTGAAGTAAATAAATTAAATATTTTGATCCTTATAGAGTATACAGTCTGGCAGGGAAAAGCAGAGAATAAACAATAAATAATAAAATTAAATTCTAGAAGAGGATATTTTAAAAAATGTAAAGGACTGTGGTAAAGAGACATCAGAGAGGGAGGAGAGGAGACCCAGACACAGGTTGTAGTTTTCCGTGGAGGTCTCGGGGTAAGCCGCAGTGAGAAGGGGGTGTTTGGGCAGAGTTGGAGGGGAGAGTCACTCATGCACGTAGCTGGGAGAACATTCATGGGACGGAACAGCCAGACTAGCTGCCCTCAGCCAGGAGAATGTTCCCCAGGTTTGGGGAACAGCAAGTGTGGCCAGTGCGGATGGAATGAACTGGTTCCTAATACAGATGTGTGAATGTCCCCTAAGCCCAACCCAATCTCTGTGGATGGCAGGATTGGGTTCAATCAGCCTACAGCACAACAAAAAAGAAACCCTAAGTACTGAGCACTTAGTATATGCCTGAACCGTCCGTGTTTCCTTATCTTATCTTCTCATTAGTGTACTGTTATAATCACTATTTACAAATTGGGAAGATGACACATACCTAGGTTGTGTGATGAGACCCAGGTCACAAAGCCATGAAGGGTGGAATTGAGCTTTGGTGCCTCCAAAGCCTGAGCTCTTTCAGCTACAGCATCTGAGCTCACTAATAGTCATCGCTGTGGAGTTCAATTTCTAAACAAATCAGACAAAAAATATCTAAGGCTCCCCGAAACTCAGCTTCCGGGCAGGCAGCGGTGTCCGTGGCTGGGACTCCCACCTGTTCTCTCTCCCCTGCCCACGTGCCAGCATACCAGTTCCTGTTTACAGAAAGGGGCTGAAGGTGACCCAGGGACAGATTGCAGACAGCAGGTGCAGACAACTCTCTCAAACAAGCCACCAAAGACAGCCACCTGACCAGTTTCCGTGTCCTAATTAGTGTCCCCTCTAGGGCACATTCCTGAGCAGTCATCTAAGGGCACCTGCTTCCTCCTCTCAGCACAGAACTGCTGGGGGTGTTCTGGGAGCCCTCAGCTGGGGCACCCAAATAATGGCGGCTGCCAGCAGCAACAAAGGTCAGACTCTGCTCATAATAATACCGTGTTGTGTTTCAACCCACATGCAGCTCTCAGCATGAACTGTGGATATTTAAGCTGTGAAATTTCCTTTGTCACCAGTCTAAAATTTGAAATCCTTCCTTCCCTGAGGACATATATTATCTGCTTTCTGACAAACTCTTTCACTGCCTATGCTTGGACCTGTCTTTTTATACTGTGTAATAATAAAAAAATCAAGATTACCGTTGGTGCACACACACTATCTACTCACTCATGCTCTGTACTGCTGCAAATAAAATATGTCTATAGGGAGGTAACGCAACAAGGTCAAAGTCGAGTCAACTGCCGGGATGGTTGAGGTTGGAAGAGGAAAGCAACAGTAGGCTGAATACAGAGAATTAAAATCAGCCCCCCTGGAGGGTGTGGTATAGACAGCCTTGTGTGCTGGGATAGGTGAATTCCTAGCATCAGTTTGTGTGGGAAGGAGACGAAAAAAACCTGTAACAGGCCCTCCCTATGGTCAGTTTTAGCCCTGAAGTCAGTGTCACAAACAAAACACAGTCCAGCTTATATTAGACCTTCCAAAGGAACAGACTCAACTTTCACACAGTCTTGTGTGAAGGGCTTGAAGCACGGGGCAGCCCTCCTCCTCCCTGTGCAGCCAGCCTGGGGAGATAGCATTACCAATACGTGGCTTGAATGGGTCTTCCTTGATGTGAAAATAAGAAAATAAAAGTGAGAAACAGGAAATAAGTAAAACTCTGATAACAACAAAAGAGGGACAGAAAAGAAAGGAATAAGAAGGCAGAGTAAAAAGAGTGACTGAACTGGGATGATGAGGACAGAGGAGAGTGATGTCGACACGGCACTGGAGCGCAGGGACGGGCCTGGGACGATGAGGACAGAGGAGAGTGATGTCGACACGGCACTGGAGCGCAGGGACGGGCCTGGGATGATGAGGACAGAGGAGAGTGATGTCGACACGGCACTGGAGCGCAGGGACAGGCCTGGGATGATGAGGAGAGTGATGCCGACACGGCACTGGAGCACAGAGACTTACACTCCTGCACTGCTGGCAAGACTGCAAACTAATACAATCTTTATGGAAAGAAGCATGGAGAATCCTCAAAGAATTAAAAGTTAACCTTCCATTTGATCCTGCAATCCCATTACTTGGTATCCACCCAGAACAAAAAGCATTTTTCCCCAAAGACTCTTGCCCCAGAATGTTTACTGTAGCCCAAATCATACCTGCCAAGTCTTGGAAGCAACTCAAATGCCCATCAATCCATGGACGGATCAACAGACTGTGGCCTATGTACACCATGGAGGGCTCCTCAGCCATAGAAATGATGGAGACCTGGCATCTTTATGTTTACCTGGATGGATCTGACACACGTTCTTCTTAGTAAAGTATATTTTGAGAGGGGTGTGGGGCCACAGTGTATGACACACCTCTTGGGGGACCCTATTAATGGAGGAACTTCACCCAGCAAAGCAAGCAGTATAACCTGGGTCATTGTTCCTCAATGATTCCCTAACAATGATAATAATAAAAAAGAATGTAAAAAAAAAGTATCCAATGTACTCAGTACTCATATAAAACTAATACGTAAATGATTACATGCTCATATGAACGATAAAACACAAAAATAGTCTATCAAGAGGGAGGGGTGAGGAGGCGGGGAGGGCGACAGGAGGGAGGAGGGAGGGCATCAGGCGGGATCTCTCCTAATGGCACAATGTGAGGGTGTTCGGCATACCCCCTAGGTGAGAGACTCTTCCACAACTTGAACTTTACCTTGGAAGTGAGAACACTGTAACCCCCAAATTTGTATCCGCATATTAATTTAAAATAAAAGAATTAACAAGAAAAGTGTCCCCAAAGAAAGCTTAAGTGGTTACAGGACATTAGCAACCCTGTCTGCTTGTGGAAGAAGATGGGCATTATCTCAGGAGGAAGGCTTTCCCAATCTGACACCTCAGGGTTGCAATAGACAAGTTCCCATTTGAAACTCTGCGCACCTGAAAAGCTCTGTTTAAAACACTCTGGTTCCTGATAAAGAATTTAAAAAGGCTCTAGCTTTTAGGGAGAAAAATTAACCCATCTGATATTGTTCCAGAGAAATACCTGAGCTCCCAGGACCTTGCACATCATTGTGATTGAGATTTGAGCTCTAAAATGATCAGAAAAGCTACATCAGCAGATCCTTTGCTGAGACTCTGCCACAACACACTAGACCGGGGTGCCGCTCCCTGCCTTGGTTGTAACAGGACTGCGGTAACAATGGTAAGTACTCCAGGAATGCAGACTCTGTGCCAGGCACTTTAAGAGAACAAATGCAGTGACTCACTGTAAGGAAGCTGAGGAACATGCTGTCACTGTCCTCACATTATAGATAAGAAAACTGAGGCTCATGGAGGTTGCATCCGTGCCCCAGTCACGCAGACGGTTTGTAAGCACCAAACCTGGCCGTGTGGGCCCAGCTAACACTGAACATGGAAGGAGATAAACAAATGGTATTGATTTCCGTTGTGTTTCGTTTGTCTGCTTGGTGCCCAGTCTTCAGTTGGGCTGGGAACAGAGATCATCTCATTTTCTTTCCAGTATCTTCCAGTTCCCAAGACCTTCAGATCCTGGGCCTTCCTCTGGCTGCAGCCGCCTGGCTCTTGGCAGGCAATAGTGTTTGTTCTTGGCACTGCTGTGATTCCCGCAATGTCACAGATTATAGTCCTTCAGGGATCTGGGAGGGGCTATCATTCTTTCTTACTGAGCGTCCCAAGGACTTTCACAAGGTTAAATCAATATGTGTAAGCGTCACAGTTTTTAGTATGGTAATTTGACAGACAAAAATGGCAACTATAAATTTCAATCAGGCTTGTTTAAGAGATAAAGTACTGGGATATCCGAGGATTAAATTGTATATAAAATCAGTACATTGTACCCCATAAATGCATTAATGTACACAGTTATGATTTAATAAAAAAATTAAGAGAAAAAAAGAAATTCTAAATTTTAATAATTTAAGGAGAAAAGAATTCAAAACTTAAGTCACAAATAAATCATCTTCTGGTGTATACAAAGATTTAATGCAAAGATTTAGTAAGTAGTTAGTTAAAGAAGTGATATTAAGCTCGTGGCTGCTAAATAAAAAGCAAATAAGAATCGATCCAATTTACATGGAAATAAAAGCTTTTGAGAAAAGTTATAAAATGAGACACTTACCTGTCTCCTCTTATATTAGATATTCGCAAGAATGGTTTTAATTATATAGTAAATCATGAGAGTAAGAATTAGTAAAAGGTACAAGCCAAAGTTAATACAAAGATTACCTTTACCACCGAAACAAACAAAATAATACACAACTTTGGGACAGATTAGGCACAAACCACCAAAATAACTTATTTCTTTTGTTTATAATGTAGGCTGAACAGAGTGAAAAACAGTAACAATTATTTGTTTTCAAGTAAGTTTATTAGGGTTTTACTTGTTGATTGTTACAGAGCCTAACTCAAGGCACTTGTTTTTTGAGCCATGTAGATGTCTGCCAGCTCCCCAAGATCACTCCCTGACGACACAGGATAAATCAGTGAGCAGCTGAGAGTTGATGAGCCTTCCTGCAAGACAATTTGTATTATTGAAATAACTGGGAGGCTCAGAACTCTGAAGAATGCTTGCCATTTTTTGATTAAAATTACTCATTTTTGGAGAGTTTTAATGTGTACTTTTGCTCCCATTTTTCTTTCCAAATCAGACTCATCATTCAGAATCCAACTTTTGTTTTTTGATTATAATTCTTCTTTAGAGGAAAACAATTATACACAAACTTAAATTGGTTATGTTTTTTCCAGGCTGTTTTTTTTTCTCCTGTATTTGTTATTATAATTAAAAATCCCTGTTATTTTTGATTGAATTCATTTTCCTATAAGAACTTATTCTATAGTATGTAGTGCTTACACAGGCATAGCCAATGTCCCAGCACTATTCACTTTTTTTAAATTCATTTTTTTAATGTATGTTTAAGACAGAGTCTCACTCTGTCACTCTGGGTAGAGTGCTGTGGCGTCATCCCAGCTCACAGCAACTTCAGACTCCTGGGTTCAAGTGATCTTCTTGCCTCAGCCTCCTGAGTAGTGGGATTGCAGACACCCACCACAATGTCTGGTTTTTCTATTTTTAGTAGAGATGGTGTCTCACTATTGCTCAGTCTAGTCTCAAACTTCTGAGCTCAAGTAATCCACCCAGCTTGGACTTCTGGAGTGCTGGGATTACAGGTGTGAGTCACTGCTCCCAGACACATGAGGAAATTTCTAATGTTATGCACCTTGAAGTTTGCTGATTATTTTTTTCTCTGTCCTCTCCATTCTGTTTTTGAGCCCATCCATTGAGCTTTTTAGTTCAATTACTTTATTTTCAGCTTTTGAAACATTTTTTCTTCTTTATGTATTCCATTTCTCAGCTGAGATTTTTCGTTTGTTTCGAAGTAGGTTCATATTTGCTTAATGTGGCATTTTTTTCTGATAGCTGCTTTAAAATCTGTTAGATAATTTTAACATCTGTCTCCTCTCTGTGTTGGCGTGTGCTGGTTATCTTTTCTCATTCAAGTTGAAGTTATTTCTGGTTCTTGGTATAACGCGTGATTTATTATTATCTCCTGGACGTTCTGGATGTCAGGCTATGAGGCTCAATCTTATTTTAAATTCTTTTGTTTAGGCTGGCCCCATCTAACGCTGTCAGTAGGGGAGAGGGAAAACTTCCCCGACTGCCTATTGGGGCTAACGGGTTCCCTCCTTGGCTCTGCTGACACCCGGGACGTCCACCCTCAGCACTGCTGAGTGGCGCTAGGATTTCAGGCTCCCCCTAAGTTTCCCTGCATCCCCCTGGCTGGGGAGAGGGAAGTGCCGTGTTCTTTTCCCTATGTGATTTTCACAGGGCCTTGCCCTCCACTGACACAGCGAGAGGGAAACAGCTTCGCTGCTGGCTGCTGCTGAAAGCTCTGGCTCCCCCCTTTATCATCCCTGACGCTGCTCCTATGAAGGAAAGAGGGGAGTCTCTCTTCCACCAGGTGGGGGGAGGAAGCCCAGGACCCCAGCGTCACGTCCACCAATGTTGTGGGAAGAGGCTCCTTACTGCCAGGTGTGGATGACGATCCCGTCTCCCCACCTGGTCAGGAAGTTACTGTCTGAAGGTTTGGTCTGGCGAGTCCGCTCTCCCTGGTCCTTTGCTGGGTAGAGGGGGCCTGTGGGGGGCTGTCTGTTGCTGTCGGAGTTACCATCGGCTTTTCCAGCTTTCTAACTCCTCCAACACCCAGACCAGGATCTACGAAGCAAAAAGAAAACCCAGCAGACTTACTGTCATGCTGTCCCTCTGGTCCCAACCCCACAGCTGGTCTGTCTTCTTCCTGACACCTCCCCAGGACCTTCTCTGCTTGTTTTCTGTGTCATGCTGGGGCCCTTAGCTGTGCTCAGTGGGAGACAGGGAGAGGTGCGTCCTCTGTCTTACCCCAGAATCAGAGATCTTGTGAGGGTTTAGAACTTTATTTAAGTTTGTTTGGGCATTTTTAATTTGACCAGCATTAAGCAACTTTGATAGATGATTTCCTTGTCATTCAATTATAGGCAATAGAAGCATCGAGGCACAATGGGTGAAATGCCTCTAACAGCCAAAGTGATATATTCACCGTGTGACGGCTGAGACCTGCCGGAGGCACCTGTAGAGACTGGTTTCCTTTGAAGGCAACTTGACTTGACACAGCGTAGACGCGTCAGCGTCTCTAAAGGAGGAAATGCGTAAACTGATTATTGAGGTGAAGCACACACATGGGGAGCTTTCTACACGCTATTTACTGTGTTTCCTTTCAGCACCGTGAGGTGAGAGAGTGCCCTCAGCAGAGGAGGGGTTCCCAGCGCTTACACTCAGGCCCTTCGCTGGACGTTCCGTCCCTGATGGTCAGTGTCATCTGACTGACTCCCGCACTTTGTTCTGACAAGAGGCACTGTCCACTTACTCTGCTGGGCTCGTGGAGAGGGGACAGACTGAGCAGAGGAGTCGCCTTTCTGATACTGTGGCTTCTCTGTCTCACTGTAATTCCTCAAATTGCCCTTTTCATGGTATCTCAAGAGCTTTGCTTACTGCTGGCCCGTCCCTCATTTCCAGACCTTCACAGACGAGAAGCAGATGATAAAAAGGGGCCTAGAGCAAGTTACTGCCACCGCCTTATAAAACCTGATGACTTTCCTGAGCAGCATTTTCTAATTATTCCAATTAAATCATTTATGTGTCCAAAATAGGTATTTAGAAATCACACTGATTCAGCGTGACCATAAACTTGTCTAAATAGACATTTAACCACAGCAATCTAAGAACTGTCAAGGAAAAAAACCATATAGATTTATGCCCAAAGGAATCTTTTCTGAAGGTAATCTGACAATTTGACAAAGGTGTTTACAGAGGGCCTTGTATGCTGCCAGGCACTTGGGACGGCGCTCGGGACAGGCAGCCAGCGAGGAACCTACTCACAGAGCCTGGATTCTGGAGTGCACACAGGACAGAGGGTAAGTAAGTACGGTGGATGGTAGAGAGCGACACTGCCGTGAAGAGGAAAGAAGAAAGGCAGGTGAGGGAGGGGAGGAGCACGGCGTCTGGTGAACAGCGTGGTCCAACTGGGAAGCTGAGACACTGCGGAGCTGGGCACGGGGGACTGCAGGGGACAGCACCAGGGAGCCACTGCAGAGCTGGGCATGGGGGGCTGCGGGGGACAGGGCATGTATGTGTGTGTAACGGTCTGCTACACACACACACACTCCCATGCGTCATCTATACTCAGGGTCTGTGCATGTATGTGTGTGTAACTGCGTGTTGCACACACCCACACTCCCACGTGTCATCTATACTCAGGGTCTATGTCTGTGTAACTGCGTGTTGCACATACCCACAATCCCATGTGTCATCTGTACTCAGGGTCTGTGCGTGTATGTGTGTGTAACTGCGTGTGTGCACACACCCACACTCCCACGTGTCATCTGTACTCAGGGTCTGTGCGTGTATGTCTGTGTAACTGCGTGTGCACACGCACACTCCCATGTGTCTGTGTAACTGCGTGTGTGCACACGCACACTCCCATGCGTCATCTATAATCATTTGTACATCCATCTAGCTGGATAAGTAGATGTTAAGGATCATCAGTTTTCAGTAACCCTTTTAACATCGATCCGACAGCACAGTCCCATGTTTGTAAGTCCTGCTTCAAATACCTCTGCCATGACCTTCAGTACATTCACTCATCTGTCTGAGCAAGTTTTTGAATTGCTAACCCATACCATTGAAAGAGAAAACTTACTAACTAGAACCCAATATTTGTTTAAGGTTTTTAAGGTCAAGTTTGCAGGCCATGAACTGCATATCTCTCAAGTGTGTGGCACCACTTGTGATTTTCATAGTCTGTGTAGTCTGCAGTCTCTAGTTCTGCTGAGCACGGATGGGTCCAGCCAGAGATAAGAAGTCCAGGATACGTGCAAGGTGGCGACCACGGCAACCGCCCGGACAATTTTAGCAAGACAACAAGGAGAACAAGGACATTAGGGGGGAAGCAATGAGAAGGGGGCAGAGTCAGTCGGTCTGAGAGTATGAGGAGGATGACCGGTAATGCGGGACATTCTCTTATGCACATTTGCATGTCTGTCTGTGACAGTGTCGTGACTGATACAATACATGCTTGTTGTCAAAATTTAAAAGTATGCTGAGAGTGTATTCGATTTGGAATAATCCTAAAGGTTTCTTTTAACTGAGAAAAGCTTCCTTGAGGCCACTTATAGATTGGTAAAGGCACTACAAATTACTTCTCACACACCTGCTAACCTTAATATAAATGTGCGAAATTAAAGGGAGAACAGAATACTAGTTACCCTTATTAGTTTAGGTGGTAATTCAGCAACTCTCTTAGAAAAATGCTTTTGAACTTTACAATAATAATGAACAAATTCATCACCTTCTACTGGGACAGCTGTACCGCCGAAATTTAACTGAAACATTATGGCGCTATTTTTCAACTTTGGATTCTGAAACAATTGTAATAAACTACAAAAATACCTCTCAGAATGTAGTGGAAAATATACTTGTGTTTTTCTGCTGCTTTGTTTGTACATAGATGATGTTAGTTTTTCTAATTTGAAAGGAAAATAAAAGATTTGCTTAAAGCCAATTGATTCGGTTCTAACGTTCCTGTATGGGTCATTTAAATGTTTACTTCAGCTAACAGAAAATATACTACAATTTGCCTAGAGGAAACATCCCCGTAACATACTGGGAATGTTCAAAAACACTTGGTATGTTCCCTTACCTGACTTGAACTCTAGGACCCTAGAAAGTTCATTTAATCTCTTTATAGTTCATATCTTAATTGGTAAAATGGGGGTGACAGAGCAGTGACCCACTAGTTCAAGGATTAATTCAAAATGCAGCTTCTTTAACCATTATTTCTTGGTGTGACGTGGTTTTCACCCATTTCATTGCTCTTTAGTGGAAAATCTACAGGAAAAGGGGACAAAGATGAAATAAATATGTCACTTCTAAACTCTGGTCCCTGAATTTATAATTATAGTTAAGTCATAAACTAAAGTCATTTTTCAAAGTCAAATTTTATGGATACTCTGAAAGCCCCTTTTTTGTGGCTATAGTTTTTCTAGTATTAATAAAGGCCCTTGGACCTGTAACAATCTGACATAGTGATAAGGGTGAGGCAGAAGCAGAGGCTGTGGAGTTAGAAAAACAATATATACTGTGACTTTGGACAAATGTATGTATCTCTTTGAACTTCAGATTTCTTATCTTTCAGATAATTACAGGCAACAAAATCTATCCTACAAAGACTGCAGTGAGAATTAGAAGTAAATTATTGGTCAGAGAGAAGGGACATAAAACTTCTTCATCAGCGTGCCCTGGAGTCAGGGGCTGTGTTCTGTCCTGAGTAAGCCAAATTTGGTTCTCCAACAGGAAAGCAGAAATAATATTTGTTTTAGCTTCCTTGCAGAGTTACTCATAGAAAAATAAAGTAATAAAATTATCATTATTTATTGCAAAATGCTACAGAAATTAATGAAATCAATGCAAAGTTCTACTGAAGTCTTTAAATCATTACATCTGAATAGACTTGTGGAGGCTGAGGCTTGAACGAGGAATTGGGTGTCAAACATTCACAGCCAGATGGTCGGCTCTGCGTCCTTCCCACTCTGAGTCACTCTGCTGATTGGGACGCGCACCAGAGGAGCCTGCAGAGGAAGCGAGAACCATCGATCTGTCGGCATGAGGCCTGTTTTTCCTTCCTCTGAGAGTTGCTGGCCTTTCCGTGATGCCCCCTGAGTGAGACTCCTATTCTCACACTACATTTCATCCTTTTGCTCATTACTTCCATAAAGTACTTCTTAGAAAAAGCAAAGAACACGTTCAATAATTGATCTTTAGCATTTAAAAATGCATGGAAATACAGAACAGCATCCTTCCAAACATTTGCAGCGTGACCCTTTTTTTTTGAGATAATTGTTGGAAGGATTTATTTATTTATTGCCATATTCCACTCAGTGTCCTGAAGGTGCCCAATCTGCCAATATTCTTGAGTTGTCTCTTCTTCAATTTGCTAATGGCTTCACTCATGCGTCTTGCAATTATGGAGGTCTGTTTTCATCACCTTCGTGAAGCTTCTGTGGAAGGATCTGCCTCTGTTGCAAGATTTGCAATTGTAGTTAGCACTACATTTAGTTAGCATGGTATTTTCATTGTACTATCAGATGTTTACAACCTCTGGCAATCAGCAAGAAACAAACAAAACACTTTGCTGTAATGTGGGAAAACAGAGGCTACCGACCAATCCATCAGCGCACAGGTTTGTGTCGTTGAGACCGTTGTGCCCCGTATAACTCACAAATGCAGGCACCCGGGTAAGAACCAAGAAGAGGCCACCTGCGGCTCTAATAAACAAGTGCTGCTGTTACTCTTCCCATTTACACAGGAAACCGAAGCTTAGCCATGTCGAGAGAGTGGCCAACATTATAAAGTTTATTTTGGGGGCAGAGTGAAGACGTGAACCTGCATCTTTTTTATTTTCAGAGCTCTTAAGACATCAGTGGACATGCAATTTGCTTATGTGCTTTTGAGAAAAAGCAAAACAAAGAGGAAATAAGTCAAAATAATGAAACTGCTAATGAAATACACAATTATGTGATGCAGACTATTACATTTTCATGAATTCAGGCAAGGATATAGTGCTACGGAACTAGAGCAGAGGGGAGTTCAGAGACCATTCAGTAACGCCTTCATTTTCTCAATGAGGAACTGAAGTCAGGACAGTAAATTAATTGCCTCGAGCCACATAACCTCTTAGTGACAGAGATGGGTCTCAAACCAGAACTTCCTGCCACGTCCAAGATTGAAAACTCTTTCTATTCTAACTGTAAAATTAGAACTCTTTGAAGCTTTCCAAATAGAAGAAGGAAAGATCTTGAAAGAGAACACAGACTTAGTACTAAAGTTACAGAGGAAGTGAAGATAAATAAAATATTTACCTATTAAAGGTGCTTAAGGAAGTTTTAAGGTGTAAAACCTCGGGCACTGTTGGGTCTTATGGGTGCAGAATCATTGAGCAGCTTGCACAGTCTATTAGGGAACAAGACATGTTGACAAATAAGGGTAATATAATGTAGGAAGGGCAATTTGGAAGGGACGTCACAATGTGGGATGGCCACTTGGAGTGGGGAGGAATTAACTCGGCCTTAGGGATTTCCACTGATCTTGTTGGGGGTCACAGGAGGATGATAGTTGAGTGTAACAGGCACCCGAGGGACAGGAGACTATTCCAGTCAGACATGACAGCAAAGGCAAGAGGAATCACAAAGCAAAGCATGTTAAGGGAGCAGCAAGAAATTCTCTGAGGCCCTATGTACTCGTGCAAAAGCTGCAGAGATTCATTCCAAAGAATTTTTGGCTTGTAAGATGGTGGAATCATTTCATTCAGAAAGCTCCTGCTCATTTCAAATTTTTCTTAAGTTCAAAAATCCTCCAGAATACATGTTTAATTATTTTCTGGTGTCAGCATAGGCAGCTTCACACATTAACATTCCTAGTTTAGTAAGTGATGTAGGCTGTACGTGTTGACCACCGTGACTACTCAGCACACCAATCTGGCTATGTTTTGCTTCCCGATCTTTGAAGAAATGTCTATACTTAGATGGCCTACTTGCTTTTCAGTTGTGTTGGAAATATCATATTATGCACATAATAGGTTTGATCATTCTATAACAATCAGAAATAAATAAAGCCCTTTAAAAAAGCATTTAATGGAAGGGAAAGGAACTCAAATGTCCCTAACTAAATGTGAGCCGGCGAGAAGAGCTCTCATCATTCTGTCAGGGAAAACAAACGCAAAAAGCCTTTCCTGTGTCCAGTTTGCTGTGTGTAGCTCTCTGAGAATATTTATTATTCATAAACATTACTTTTTTCATATAGAAAGTAAATGTTTTCTCATCCCTTAACGTTTTTAATGCTCCTATAAGCTCAAATTCGCATAGGGACATCTCTATTATAACAGTTGATATGTTGTCTCCTTCCCTCCTCTGAGCCCAGAATACACACAGCCCGGAAGGAAGGCTGTTCCAGGATCTGACACTTAGTGGGTGTGGAATCTATGAGAAATGGGTGAATGAGAACAAGTGAATGCAGCTGTAGGGAGAGCCCCATTGTTCCAAGGGAAGTCTAAGAAGTAAAATTTAGTTGTCTGAGAAGAGAGATTACTTGAAATGTGGGGGATTTAGGGAGCCAAAAATAACACACTTTTTATCTTCTTCTGAGTTTATAAAACAAGACACATAAACAAATGGAGATTTAAAAACAGTAAGTTATACGTGTATTACAAATATGCTATTTAGAGATCGTGACTCACACCTGCTGTTAAAATAGTTCAAAGATACTTATTGAGTTGTGGGGTCAACTCACCTCCCAGGTCATCAGCATGGCTGGACACTGTGGGATCCTCCCACAAAGGAGCCCTTATACCACTTGGCAGAGACCAAATCAGATCATATTAATTTGGTACGGCTAGTATGTGCTAGGAAATAGAGATGGGATGTTGAGTAATTCTAGTGCTCAAATTACTGGACCAAAGTGAATAAATGATTTCAGCATTGAGTAACAGTGAACTATAGGGACTAAGAGAGGACACTGGAGGATCTCATAGCCTGGCTTACGAGGCTCCATGAATGTTTTTTGTCAAGTATTCAAGATATGGCTTGAAGGAAAGTAAGAGCTCTCTTGAATGGATTAAGAAACTATGGTATCCAGGGGTCCTCAAACTTTTTAAACAGGCCAGTTCACTGTCCCTCAGACCGTTGGAGGGTCGGACTGCAGGCCCTGAGACGAGTCGAGCATGACAGGCAGCAGTGGCAAAAACACCCGGTGGGCCAGATAAATGTCCTAGGCAGGCTGCATGTGGCCCGCAGGCCATAGTTTGAGGATGCCTGAATACCATGGAGTACACTAGTCAGTCATAAAAAGATGGAGACTTAACATCTTTTGTGTTTACCTGGATGGAGCTGAAACACATTCTTGTCAGTAAAATATCTCAAGAATGGAAAAGAAAGTATCCAATGTACTCAATACTAATCTGAAACCACTAAATAAACAACTACATGCCCTCACGAAAGGAAAACCCAAGTACAGTCTAGTGAGGGTGAGGCGGGAGGAAGCAGGGGAGGAGGGAGCAGGGAAGGCGACTGGGGAGAGTCCCACCCAATCTCACAATGTCGGGGTGCTCAGCACGCCCCCTGGGGGAAGGGCTCAACTACAACTTGAACTTTCCCTTAGCAATGACAACAGTGTAACCTAAATATTTGTGTCCTCACATTAATTTGAAATTTAAAAAAAAGAAGAGAATGTTCCAGACCTCCCCCCCCCCCAAAAAAAGTGTGTGTTTGAGACACAAAACACATTTTTTAAAAAATGACTGGAGGGTAGGAACTGAATGGAAGGAGAGAGGGAGAGAAAAAGGAAGAGAAAAGGAGAGTGAGTATGAGGCAGGAGCGTTTAGTGAGAACGACCCGAGAACACCTTGGGGAGCAATTTTAGGTGGTCTTCATTAAATTCTCTTCTAAATAAATAAATGGTTCCGAGCAGAAGTGAGACACAATAATCTGCTCCTGTGTGACAGGGACTAAGACAGACCTCAGGAGAACCCTCTGGGAGGCTTGAACTTCACTGGAGGCAAAGACGTCGGAGAGAAGTAGACAGATTTGAGAGACGTGACCAATGTAAAGTCACAAGGACGAGTGGCAGGTTATTTGCAGAAGGGAGCCAATGCCAGGGATTCTGGCTTAGATGGAGAGATGGCGGGACGTTCTCTAATCAAGCACATGTGGGGGGATTGGCTCAGGGTGGTGGTGATGAACCCACTCTTGGATTACTGAGTTGGGGGCATCTGAGGGTCATCTCCACTGCCATGTTGGCAGCACAGGATACAGGAAAATAAAATACATTAATATAATCAAGCCTAGAGCTAAAGATTTGAAGAACATTCATACAAGATCATAAATTAATCCAGATGTTGAAGTTGAAAAATTTTCAACGAAAAAAATGCTGACACACTGAAATTCTCCACCTGAAGTTTAAGCCAAGACTAAAAACAATTCTGAAAAAGAGCCTTTAGGGAGCAGTTATTACCAATGTTTCAAGCATTCCTCTTGGACATTTATAAAGCATATCTACCTGCAAAGGTAACTTATATAACACAAGCTGCAGGGGCGTCTGTTGCCATGGACTTGTTTGCTAATGGAGGGTGTTTTTCTTGGGTTTAGCTGGAACACTCCCACATCTATGTTTGCCCAATGTGCAATCTGGAACAGCTCAATGCAATTATCAGCTTCAGCTCAGAACACTGGCAGGATTGAAATAGCAAAGTGTGATATCGCCTACAAATTAAGATATATTGCTGAGAGTCCTCAGGGCGCCTTGTATCTCCCCTTCATTCTTTCCACGTGGCAAACTTGGTTCCACGTGACTTCTCCCAGTGACCCTTCCTTGGCTTTCTGTTGTGGACAGATTGCCACTGACTTTTGTAGGCTGCATCTGGACCACGTATTCTGGACCATCTACCACTGTGTCACTTCATGGCGATCGGCTCAGCCATCTGTCCCTGGCTCCATGTTAGTGAAGCGTAGAGCATAGAGAACATTCTAGGTGACAGCATTTTGGGGTAGGGAATATGAAACGACATGATATTTAGGGGGATCCACAATCAGTTCAGAGTTTCCTTTTTTTTTTTTTTTTGAGACAGAGCCTCAAGCTGTCCCCCTGGGTAGAGTGCCCTGGCATCACAGCTCACAGCAACTTCCAACTCCTGGGCTCAAGCGAGTCTCCTGCCTCCACCTCCCAAGTCACTAGGACCACAGGTGCCCACCACAACGCCCAGCCATTTTTTGGTCGCAGCCATCATTGTTGTTTGGTGGTCTCGGGCTGGATTCGAACCCGCCAACTTAGGTGTACGTGGCTGGCGCCTTAGCTGCTTGAGCCACAGGCACCGAGCCCCAGTTCAGAGTTTCTAGGGAATTCCTGGAGCTGGAGAACAACAGACTGGCCACTGCAGAAGTGTGAAGGGATGGCTTCTCTACCACCCTAAGGTGCTGAGACTGATGCTGAAGGGTGTCAGGAACCAGATGTATCATAACAGAGGTAGTCAGTGTGATACGATCCAAGGTCAGACTTGCTTGCTGGAAATATCACCACCTTAGCTGGAATGAGGCAGGATGGGCTGAGGGGTGAGCTAGAAGCAAAAAGGACAGACCTCTGGAATCTGCCAGGTGAGAGGTTCTGAGGGGCCAAGTTAGTCAATATTGGTGGACACAGGAGGAAAAGGGGTGTAAGAACACTGCAGAACTGGGGCAGGGACCAGAGGGGAGAAGAGAGAAGAGTTAAGGAACTTTTTAAGCCATGACTTACAAAATCAGGCCAAGAAAGAGTGAGTGAGACCCGGGGAGAGGAGGACTTCAGAGATGAGCGCTGGGGGGTTCTGTGGGAGCATGTTTCCTGAGGGACAGGTTGGCTTCCTGGGCAGAGAGTCGTGTTCTTGGTAATGTGAGGTCCCCACTCTAGTCAAAAGTCTGAAGCTCCTGAGTGCTGGTGGAAATTGTGGATGAGAATGAAGTCACTGAGGGAAGAACAAAGCTAAGGACCCATCCACTGGAGGGCTGGATGTAGAACCTTGGGCTGGGGCAGCAGTCACAGCAGGGGTGGGAGGGGGAAGGGCCGAGGAAGAAAGCAGCACATGGCCAGGGAGAGGCAAGAAGACAGCAGGTGGGTGCAGCTTCACAGAGACAGACACTGGCTTCACAGAGACACCGGCTTCACAGAGACAGACACTGGCTTCACAGAGACACGGCTTCACAGAGACACGGCTTCACAGAGACATGGCTTCACAGAGACACTGGCTTCACAGAGACAGACACTGGCTTCACAGAGACACGGCTTCACAGAGACACTGGCTTCATAGAGGCTTCACAGAGACAGACACTGGCTTCACAGAGACATGGCTTCACAGAGACACTGGCTTCACAGAGGCTTCACAGAGACAGACACTGGCTTCACAGAGACACTGGCTTCACAGAGACACTGGCTTCACAGAGGCTTCACAGAGACAGACACTGGCTTCACAGAGACATGGCTTCACAGAGACACTGGGTTCACAGAGGCTTCACAGAGACAGACACTGGCTTCACAGAGACACTGGCTTCACAGAGACACGGCTTCACAGAGACACTGGCTTCACAGAGACACGGCTTCACAGAGACACGGCTTCACAGAGACACTGGCTTCACAGAGACATCAGCTTCACAGAGACACGGCTTCACAGAGACACGGCTTCAGAGAGACATCAGCTTCACAGAGACACCGGCTTCACAGAGACACGGCTTCACAGAGACACTGGCTTCACAGAGACAGACACTGGCTTCACAGAGACACGGCTTCACAGAGACACTGGCTTCACAGAGGCTTCACAGAGACAGACACTGGCTTCACAGAGACACTGGCTT
>CAUYQV010163457.1:0-24557 GCA_963574575.1 Galagoides demidoff | reverse complement strand
CCCAGCAACTCTCCTCCAAATACTGCCACACTCAGGTGTCAGAGGGATCCCCTCACCATATTTTCAATTCCAAATATGTACTTGGGGAAAGTGGCACATTTAACATGATTAGAATTCGTATCTAATGGCATTTTAATAAATAGCACATACCATGTTCTAAACATATCTGAATATTTCTTATCTTGCATATCCCCCATTAAACTGGCAGCTGCATTAAGGTCAGGAAAACATGTCTGATGCACTAAACTGCCTCCAGTGACCAAAGCGTGCTGAGAAGTGGGAGGAACTCAACACGAAAAGTGAGCAGATGGTTTTCCTACTACCTGTAAACTTTCCGTTGATGCCATGGGCTCATAAACACACCTGCCCTTCATTAGTAGGCATGCTATAATAATGATGGCCTTCCCAAGGAAGTGAGTCTGAGAAATGTATAAGATAAAATCAATAGTGTACAAATGGAAAAACAAAGGCATTGGCAAATCCCTAGGGTATCAATATTCCAAATTAGTACTTTTTTTTCTTTTGGGATAAAAATGTGAACCATCATGGTTAAGATCAAGACCACTAATCAGTAAAACAAAAATGAACTGAAATAACAAAAACAAAAGACAGCAATAAAAATCAAAGAAAGGCATTAAAGTGACATTCTTCCAGCAGCCTGATTCCTACCAGAGGACCATGAGCGCTGAAGGTAAGGGAAATCTCCATAGATGATTACTGAGCATCTTAAAACACTCTCATCTCACCTTACCTTGCATTCAGGAGACAAAGGGCTGTCCAGAGCAGCCACTGCTCCCCAATGCTCCCAAATGGCTTCCATGGGTGATGTCTTGAAGCCAATAGGTTTCTTAATCCTTGTCTGTGCCTCCCTACAATTAAATTCAGAACTGAATTAAAACTAAAGGGAGAGTAAAGATAAAGCTTTCATGTGTCTTCCATTCTTATTTTGAAAGGAATAGGCTGGTATTTTTCTCAGTTTGGAGACTTGGGTGTTTATTCCCTCATACTCTAACAAGCTGGATACATAAAACACATCATTACCCTGAATGTGAGACAGTATATTGACGTACTGTGTTAAAAACAAAGAAAAAAGAAAAGAAAAATACATAAAACTTTCTAAAATGAATAGCGAACCTGCAGAAGGAAACTCAACTACTTTTACAAAACAGGCTGGAAGGCAAAACCAAAAGATAAGTCTGTGTGTTTAAAATTACTTTTGGGCAGGGTTCCCATCTTAAATATTTGAAGTATTCAGGCCTCCAGGCACCTGTTCAAGTCTCTGCTGATTCTCCCCCAGGCAGCTGCCTCACTTGCCTCTGCCCAGGGCTGGTCCTGAACATGGTCCAGGAGGAATCGCTGGTGAACAAGTTCAGCTGGTGCTGAATGACAGGTGTGGGGGCCGGACTGCAGTCAGCAGCCTGGCGTCACGCTTCCGGAGGGCAAGAGAGCCCTCAAACATTTGCTTCTCAAATCCAGCGTGGCGATGTTTGTGCTTGTAATAAAAAGCATACACTTGTAAAATTACTAGCCCCCATCAGGCCTAAAAATTACCTTTTTTAAAAAAGCAAACAAAATTATGGACAACTGTAGCAAAACAAAGAGCTGCCTCCTCTAGAGATGTATGTGGCATTATGTGAGTTCTGGTATTTCACGGGGCACGGCCTGGTTACCGTGAAGGCCCTGAACTGAGGCAGATGATTAAGCCAATGTTCAGAGTCATGAAGAACCACAAAATCCCACTGTGCTAGCCCAAAATTGTAGTAGCTATAAATAAGCTTTACTGGAACATAACACACCCATTGCTTAAATATTGTATAAGGGTGCTTTATACTAGTGACAGTGGTTATTACAAAAACTGAGCCTAAATCATCCACAGGGCCTCAAATCGTTATCAGCTGGTCCTTTGAAGAAACTATTTGCCACCCTTGTCAGCTGTGGTACTGGGTAATTAACTAAGGCACGTTGAGTCTCAGCTTTCTTATCCGTAAGGGTGCATTAATACTGCACACGGGTTTGTTGTGAATATTACATGAGCTAAGCATCATAAACTACCTAACATCACGGCAATAAGTGGCTTGCATTTTTATTCTCAACGTAATGGGAAGGAGAGTAGCGTTTCCAGTCTCTATGTTGTGATTCTAAACAATGGAATCAATGGAAATGGCCACCAGGCTCCCTGCAGCTTCAGGCCGCCCAGCAGTGTGTTGGATGCTGTGATTCAAACCCCAGGAGCTGCTCCATTATTACTTCAAAGTAGAGCAGCATTGGATTCCACACCAACTTTATGAAAGAACCCTCATTAGTCTGAAGCAGCCTTGGCGTCCTCCTCTCAGAATCCATCAGAAGGACAGTCTCAGTTGTTTCAGTGACCAGAGGGGGACACTGACATTGAGTGGCAGCAAGACAAAATGCAGACAGCTCACATAATAGAGACAAGTCCCATTCCCAAATCCATCAGCTTCCCTGAGGAGCAGCGCCCAGGGTGGTGGAGCGCATCCTGCCACCTGTCTGGGAATGCAGGTCTTAGCCAAACACGGTGTGTCCAATCAGCCCAGCTTTGAGGACATATTCTTGGGATCACGGGACATAAATGTTCTCTTTTTTTTATATATAGTTTGGTGAGAAGGTGTGGATTTGTTATAGCATTTTATGAACATAATTTCATAACCAGGCGATCCAGTTTAGGAACAAAGAACAGCAGAGGAGAGAACCAAACCAGAAGAATCAGAGGGGAAGAGAGCAGTGCCTGAATTGAGCCACACCCTGTTCCCTACCCGCAGGCTAATCCGTGCCTTTACAGTTAGGGCCCTCGGAGTTGGATTTCTCAAAAACTGCTGATAAGATCAACTAACTATTACAATTAGCACCTGTGTGTAGATTTAGAGGGAAGGTAGACCTACCTGTCACAGAGAATCAGGACACAGTGACCCAGAGACATACCAACTTTGTGCATGTCAGGATCCATTCACAACTTAGAAATCCCATACATTGCTTAACAAAGTTCATTTTTTTACTTAGTGTCACATGCGAATCTGTGTATTCAAGCTATGGGAGATATAAAGATGCGTCAGCACATTTCCAGTCCTCACAGAAGGAGAAAAGCACACAAATTACATAAGATATTAAAGTAGAAGGCAGAACCGAGTTAAGTGCGAGCTTTTTGGGACATTGGGAGCCAGAGAGGAAGGGTGATGGCTGTCACCTGATCCTCACAACAGCTCTGTGTGGGAGACAGAGTAGATGTTTCTATCCTCCTTGTTCCAGGCAGGGAGAGTCACAAAGGCCCACTGCGACTGGGCTAATTAGTGGTACAGTAATTGTGCTCAGCAAGTCTGGATCAAAGCCCAATCTTCTTTCAATTGTTCTATAAAAATTCTTAACAATAATATCAGGGCAAAGGCTCTTGTTTGTGAAGCACCTCGTAAAGAGAGCTTGGCTTAGTTCATTTTGTGTTACTTAACAGAATGCCACAAACTGGGTCGTTTATTTTGAAAAGAATTTATTCCTGGGCAGCACCTGTGGCTCAAAGGAGTAGGGAGCTGACCCCATATGCTGGAGGTGGCAGGTTCAATACCAGCCCCAGCCAAAAAATTGCAAAAAAAAAGAATTTATTCCTTCCACTGATGGAGTCTTGGAAGTTCAATATCAAGGTGCTTTTGGCAAGGGTCTTTTTGCTCCATCACCCCATGGCAGAAGTCAAGAGTGTGATGGAGGATGAGAGGACAAGATCAAAGTCATGGCTTCAAGCCTGTTTATAATCAGCATTAATCCTTCCACGACAGTAGACCCCTCATGGCCTCAACAGCACCCGTCAGACTCCATCTCCCTATACTATTGACTAGAGATTAAGTTTCCAAAACATAAACTCTGGGGGACACATTCAAACCATAGCAGTTTGCAAATAGGAATAGGACATATACTGTCAGGGAATAAGATGATAAATATATAATAGAAAGCAATGTAGATTTTGAAAAACCAGGGGTAACTTGTTCCAGCAAAGGGGATACTACCACTCACATCAAAGTTGGCCAATATTGTCAGAAACTTCTATTTTTATAAGAGATTCAGAAATCTAGATTGCATAAGAAATCTTTTCAAGTATATTAACATTTCATCAAGCCCTGTCAATTCTACCACCAAGATACTTGTTGAACCTGACCACCTCCTTCCATGTCCTTGTGTCCTTGCTATAGCCCCTAAATTGTCCTCTGACTTCTATTTGTATTCCTTCTGTATACACCTTCCAAACACAGCCTAAGGGACCCATTAAAAGATGAGGTTATTGCTGTTCCATTCATCCCACTCACTTATTAATAAGGATTCAATGATAAAAGCCCAGCCATTATGGATTTTATAGAAATAATTGATTCATTTAAAAGGTTAGAACTTAACACAAAAGTGGAAGAAATGGGGATATGATGGAGGTTACTTTTTGGTGTGGCCAAGCAATAATAGAACATAACACCAAAATTTAAGCAACTTCCGTATGGATGGTATTTTCTGTTGTATCTCCTTTGTCCTCTATTGGGAGAGTCGATCTGCTCTGATCTTTCATGTCGACAGAGTTGTTCTGCTGGTTCCTTCTTGTGAGTATTTTCCACTGTTTGGCAATTAAATCTGGAGGGTGAGAGTTGGAACGCATTCCTCTTAGTAAAGTATCTCAGTAATAGGAAAAAATTATCCAATGTACTCAATACTATTATAAAATCAATATCTAATAAACACTTACACACTCATACAAATAATAAAACAAAATATGGTCTAGCAAGGAGAAGGAGTGAGGAGGGAGTGGGAGGGTGATTGGTAGGAGGAGGGAAGGTATTTGGTGGGCTCTCACCTAATGTGCACAGTGCAAGGGTATATTTCAAAATAACTAAGAGTGAGTTTTAAATGTCTTACCACAAAAATAAGTGAGGTGATCACTATGTTAATAAATTTGATTTAAGCATTCCACATTGTATATCAAATTATCACTTTATACCCCATAAATGTATACAGTTATGATTTTAATCAAAAATTAATAAAAAAAAAAAAAAGAAGAACATAAGACCAGGGTGCTTTCCATTCTTAAGTGTCCTCTAGGGGACAGTCTGGGCTCCTTGTACCGGACTTTGTGGAGCACCTGGTATGGGCAAGGCATTGAGAAACACTCGGCATTCTGGGTACAACCCGCATACATGGGCCCATCATATTTTTTAACAAACCAGACACTTGATCTGGACATTATACTCCTTGACCAACACAATCATTGTCAGGCCCAACGACTCTTGACAAGGTCTGCTTTCATATATTGTACTCTTAATCCTATACTGCCTTAATCTAGCTTTCTATTCACTACATCAAACACGAAACACAAATGAGATAACTTATCGGAATTCAGGCAAAGCTATTTTTTTTAAAACATTCATCCACAGAGAAATTTAAGCAAAAAGGAAAAAAAAACATGTATAATGCAGGAACAAAGGATGACACCTCTTAGAAGGGTGAGAACTGAATTAAATTTTCATCTTGTCCCTCTCACCACTATAAACAGAAAACATATCCAAGAGTTCTAATATCTTTGGACATTAAATTACATGCATGTCAAATTTTATAACTGACTATAACTCATTTCAAAACAACACAGGAATTTCTTCACAACTAAGTAATTGGTACTGTACATTGTGAATGCCAAGCAGAAAGACAAAAAGAATGACAATCTTACAGATAATGTGGGTAGCAGAGCGAAACCTGTTTGTGCCTGTCAAGATATCGTAACTGCTTCAGTTTTTTTGTAAAGACAAATTTGAAATTAAGTCAACACAAAAATATGCTCGGAAAAAACTATTTCCTGGGGTTACTTAGTATAAATAAAATGTAGTACATGAGATTGGGATCTTTTTTTTTTTTACAAAGCCTATAAGACTGTTCAGACTTGTCTCCATAAGAATTACTCGGTGAGCTTGGCTTTAAGAAATCAGGAAAGTAAAATAAATATTTTCTAACCCTTAATCAGTTTCCCCTTCCAGATTATAGTTCTTTATATATTAAGGTGACCAGATGTCCCGCTTTTGGTGGGACAGTCCTGATTTTTAACAATTTGTCCTGTGTCCCACGGCATTTTTAAAAAGTCCCGATTTTTGGAAAGAATGCATGACAAGCTAGGGAACAGCAGGAGAATGGGAAGGGAATATACAATTTTCTGCTTCTGAAAGGTTATGTAACTCCATTTGGGAATGAAGAGGTTAATGTAACTTTATTTGGAAATGAAAAGGCTAATGTAAACTCCCTACTTCCCTCCTGGGCAAGGTATCAGAAGGAGACTTGCTCCCTCCCTTGCTTCTAGGCAAGGACAATTAGCTCAGAAGGAGCCAAACTGTCTGGAACAAACATGTAGCCCCCACCCCCAAGGTGACCAGACATCCTGCTTTTGGTGGGACAGTCCCAATTTTTAACAATTTGTCCTGCATCCTGTGGCATTTTAAAAAAACCCTGATTTTTGGAAAGAATGCATGACAAGCTAGGGAACACGGGAGAAGAGGAAGGGAATATACGGTTTTCGGCTGCCATGTGGCTATTTTGCCAGGATATGCGTTTTATATTATTTTTGTTAATTTTATAATGTTGTACTTTAATAATAACAAATAATTGTTGAGAACTGGTTATCAAGAACTCTTATCAAAGTTTGCATTGTTGTCAGGTCCTGCCCCCAGCCCCCCCCCCCCCAATGGTGTCCCGCTTTACCAATGTTAAAATCTGGTCACCTTATTATATATCTGAAAGAACAACCACTATTCCTCAAAGTTATCTCAGATTATTTCTTCCCTGAGGCCCTGTAAGTTCTACCATTTTAATTTTCTGCCTACTAATAGTATTTTCTACATCATTATAGTCTTTAATTTTATTATTTAAACAGCATTACTACTCTTTCCTTCTCTATATTGCTATCATTTGTTTGATTTTTGTCCCCTTTACTGTTTTCTCTTCCTGTGTCTCTTTCTCCCCTTTTTTCTCCTATTGCTTTTTTTTTCCCTCATCACTCACTTTCATCTTATCTCTTTTTTGTGTTCTATAAGGTTTTGTGTGACTGGCTCCTTCTATCTATTTCAACCCATTTTCCCCCTTAGATACTAGTCTCTCTCCTTAACAGCATTTTCCAACTCGCAAGCTTTGTATTTGCTATCCTCAGTGTTCAGAATGCTCCTTCCCAATTCTCTTTCCCACCAAGGCTCTCATTTATGCCTATGTATTGTGTACAGTAAGACTCCCAGGACAATACTTACTTAGGCTATGATGTTATGATGTGACTGGCTTCCCTGGAGTTTTACAAAATGGCGGCCTGGTTATCTATTCTAAGAAACTCAGCTATATATCTTTAAAGAGACTTTCTTTTTTTTTTTCAGTTTGGCTGGGGCCAGGTTTGAACCTGCTCCCCTCAGCATATGGGGCTGGTGCCCTACTCACTGAGCCACAGGTGCTACCCTAAAGAGGCTATTTTTCACAGCCATATAAAAGGTCCCTCCCTTCATCCTTTCCACCTTATCTAGTAATCCTTTACCCTATTGTTTTTCTTCATAACACTTTTAAGGATAAGTAATTATCCCATTAATTAATTTGTTACATATTAATCATAGCTCTTCTAGAAAAAGCTTTTCGAGTTTTATGGCCTTCTCTATCTTGTTCTAAGCCCTATTTTACAATGTCTGTAATATCTTAAGTACCACCTGGCACATGGAAGGCCCTCTATAAATCCATGTTGAATAAATGAAAATGCAAATGAATAAATTAGTGAAGCCATTTTCCAAGAGCATATTAATTTATCTGTCTCCTTTCAGGATCCCCATTATGAGGCAGAATAAAAATCAGCCTCCCAATACTGTTCTATTTACCTGTTTCTATCGATCTTTCCCTTTTTGAAGACTTTCTGTTAAAATTTAATTGTGCCAGTGAAGTGGGGCTTATCAATTAATACCACTTTAACTTTTTTGTTGATGTACCAAATATATATTGTAAAGTGTGTGTGGAAATTAGTCTAGAGTGGGAAGCAGTAGCAGAGAGTTTATCAGGAGATCCCCAGAGAGTTTCCCTTTAATTTGTAATTCCAGGCAAGGCCTGATTGTTTATTGTTTAATGGGTAACAAGCCTGAAGCTGATGCTTGCCCATGCTAACCCATATCTCATCAGCCTACCTGATTTTAGCACAGTGGTAATAAATACTTCTCTGAATCTTGCAGCTTCCTATTGAAGGGACCTTGATTTTATTCTCTCTGACACCTGGAATAGCCACTCAATCAAGCACAGACACAAACCAGAAGTAGAGGATAAAAAAGTAAATATCCCTAGGAGCAATTTTTGACAGTAGGGGACTGATACTTTGTGCCCCCAGTGATGTTTCTGGGTATGTTCTCCCAGCCAGAGAGGGCACTTCACTGGGGGCACAGTGAAGCAGCAGGAGACTCCAGGAGCCAATGAGGTCTGAAGTTGAGGAAGACCTGCATAGAAGGCAAGTGCCTGGGTATGGGCAGAGGCCAGCTGGCAAGCTCCTCCCACAGAGGACTAGGGACAAGAAAGGGCTGTCCTGCAGATTTTTGATTTTGGACTGTGATACTTGCTGGAGCTACCCTGGAAGGGATTAAGCAAGTGAATAAACTTGAGCAATATCCAATGGCCAGGACTGAATACCCAGAGAGGTGGATCTCCCATTGGGTGCTACTAGTAGGCTGCTGCCATTTGTGGGAAGGCCCATGGGAGAAGCATTCTGCAGGGTCCTGGTGCACAGCCAGCTTTGACATGTCTGCTGGACTTAGACAACCAAACTTGGGGTGAGCTGCATGGCCCAGTACTGCTGGGAAGGCCACTTTGTTGTCAGGGGTCACTGTTTCATGAGCCTCTAAAATATCTGGTGAGAGCTTCAGGACCCCAACCTTATGGGGACCAAATGCTGATGCAGTGAATAGGCACTGATTGAGAACCAATAAATCAGGAAAACAGAACCAGTTCTTCTCTGAAACTTGAGAGTGGCTTCCAGTCCCCATCTTATACAGCAAACCAGCATGTGTGTTCTCGATCTCCTAACACCACAGTTCCACCTGGTGTCCAGAGAATGTATTACTACACACACACATATATTTTTTTTTAATTTTTTACTTGTTTTCTCAATTTTATCTGTAGTTTATTCTTTGTTATTATTGTTGTTGCAGATGTTTTTGCTTTGTTTTGTATTTTTTATTTGTATTTTCATTTTTACTTTCTTCAATAGCAAGAGCTTCTCCATTTTGTGACAGTTTTCCAGTCTCTTTTATTTTTTTCTTTCTTTTTTATTTCTCTCCTTTTTTCTCTATTTTGGTAGAGTTACTTTTCATATCATTCCCATATAAATTTCTCATACAACAACTAAGATATCCCTTTTATTTCTTCATCACATATAATTGAATTTTTAATTTTCTTTATTGATTTTTTGTTACTTTTTCCTTTCTCTGTGGGTTGGGAGGGGTCGCAGAATTGGAGTGGCTCAGGAAGGCAATGAGCTCATGGTCTAGGGTATCCTTCTAGATTTGGCCTTATGAAAGACAGTGTTGGTAGGTCCCCACTGCAACATACTGCTTATTTTTTTCCTGTTTTGGCAGAAATTGAGTCTTTTTTTCACCCAGATAGTAAGAGGTTCATGAACTTGAGACACCCACCAGCCCAGCCACCCAAAATCCTAGAGTTGTGGGTGTAGGTCAAAGAGCACCCTGAAAAATATTATCATTTGTCCTGTCATTCTCTATCTTTTTTTATGTCCTTCTTCTCTCCTTTTCTTCATTTCTTTCATTTCACACATATATTCCATTTATTTCTTTATCTTTTTCTTTCCTTTCTCTTTTCTCACTCTTTACCCTTCTCTTCCTATTGGTATCATACAATTAAAAAAAAGCCACTTTAACACCTAAGATCAGAGACAGGTAATTTAAAATGAAGGATGTAGTGAGAGAATAAAGTAGGAGAAGAAAGTGAACAAAAGGAATACACACATGGGGGGAACGATCATAAAAATTCTGACAACATGAAAAATTATAACAGAGCATCCCCTCCTAAGGAATTATAAGGTAGCTACCCCAGAAAATTCCACTTTTAAGGAAATAGTGCAAATGACAGAAAGAGAATTTAAAATATGAACGGCAAAAACAATAAAGAGAATGATGAGAGAGTGGAAAGTAATCAAGAGGAATCCTAAAATGGAACCAAAAAAGGGATGAAAGATATGAAGAATATAGAAAGGATATTAGCAGAGTTTAAGGAATTGAAGCAGTCAATCAGGGAACGTAAAGATCCAGTAGAAAGTATCAATAACAGATTAAACCATGGAGAAGAAAGAATCTCAGAGCTAGAGGATAAAGACTTGAGCTAACACAGGCAGTTCAAGAGGCAGAAAAGAAGAGAGAGAAAGTAGAACATTCATTCAGAGAATTATGAGATACTATAGGCATCCCTGAAGGAGAATAAGAATATTCCAAAGGAATGGAAGCCCTACTGGAAGATATCATAAATTAAAAATTTCCCAAGTATCACTAAAGATTCTAAAACTCCTTTTAGAGAGATAACAAACCCCAGGTCCTCTCAACACTAACAGAGCATCTCCAAAACACATTGTAATGAATATCTTCAAAGTCAAGATGAAAGAGAAAATTCTGCAAGTAGCCAGGAGTAAGCACAAATTGACCTCCAGGGAAGATATATCAGTATGATAATAGACTTTTTAGGTGAAAGTTTCTACTTCAGAAGAGAATGGTCATCCAAATTTTAATCTTCTTAAAGAAAACAATTTTCAGCCCAGAATTCTATATCCTACTAAACTAAGCTTCAAAATCAATGGAGAAATCAAATATTTTACTGATATGCAAACATTGAGAAAATTTGCCACAACAATATCAGCTTTACAGGCAATACCTAGACTATTCTCCACATTGACTATCACATTGGACTACAGAAAAGTAAACACCCAGAAATGGAAGGACAAAACATAGCTGCCATAATGTCACAAAGGATAAAACAAAACAATGGGCCTTCACAAAATAAGAATAGAACTCCACCAAACTTATCAATTCACTCAATAAGTGTTAATAGCTTGAATTCCTCACTGAAGAGGGCCAGGCTGGACAACTGAATAAAAACAACACAAGCTATCCATATGATGTCACTAGGAAGCATACCTAACCTTAAAGACAAAATGAGACTAAGGGTAAAGGGTTGGAAAACAATATTTCAGGCATATAGAAGCCAGAAGAAAGGAGGACTCGCAACTTATTTTCAGATACAAGTGGATTTAAAGCAACTAAAGAAAGAAAAAATGGTCATTTCATACTGGTCACAAGAATAATATATCATTATATATTATGAGAACTTTTCAATTCTATAAGCATATATAAAACATAAACCCAATTTATGCACACAACTTAAATGCTCCCAAATTTATGAAACAGATATGGATTGGTCTGAGCAATATTATATCCCATACTACCATAATAACTAGGGACTTTAACACTCCTCTGACAGAACTGGACAGATCCTCCAAACACAAATAAAACAAAGATACAAGGGACTTAAATGTGATGGTAGAACAAATGGGCTTAATAGACATATATAGAGCATACCATCAGAAAGGTAAGGAATATATTATGTCCTCATCAGCCCATAGAATATACTCCAAAATATGTCATATCGTAGGACATAAATCAAACCTAAAGAAAATTAAAAGAATTGAAATTATAACTTTTATCTTCTCAAACCACAAGGCAATAAAGGCAGAACTCAATGCCAACAAAAATTTTTATCCCCACACAAAGGTATGGACTGTCGTTATGCTGAATGAAAGTTTGGTCAAGGAAGAGATAGAGGAGGAATTGTTATATTCCTCAAATGTAAGAAAAAATCAAGCTATAAGTTACCAACCTTTGGGATACCACAAAAGCAGTCTTGAGAGAGAAATGTATTGCATTAGGTACCTATGTCTGTAAAACAGAAACAGAACACATCAACAATCTAGTGAATTATATTAAAGAAGTGGAAAAAGAAGAGCAAACCAATCCCAAACCTAGCAGAAGAAAATAAATAATCAAAATTAAATCAGAAATAAATGAAATTAAAAGCAAAAGAATTCTTCAGAAAATTTATGAAACAAAAAGTTGCCTTTGAAAAGATAAATAAAATCAATAAAACTTTGGCCCGAATAATTAGATACAGAAAAGTAAAATCTCTATTAATCTCAATCAGAAACAAAAGAGTAAATACCACAGAAATATAAGAGATGATCTCTGACTACTGCAAGAAACTCTACACCCCCAAATTTGACAATATAGAGGGAATGGACCAAGACCTAGAATCACACCATCTCCCTAGACTTAACTAAAAAGAAATCAATCTATTAAAAAGATCAATATGAAGCACTGATATTAAGAACTAATAAAAAAAAAAATCTTCCAACAACAACATAAAGCCCTGCACCAGACGGCTTAACACTAGAATTCTATCAAACCTTTAAAGAAAATCTTGAACTTATCCTGCAGAACCTATTCCAAAACATTCGGAAGGAAGGAGTCTTCCCCAATACATTCTATGAAGCAAACATCACACTGATAGCAAAAGCAAGAATGGACACAACTTTAAGAGAGAACGACATACTGATTTCACTAATGAAAAGATACTCAGTAAAATCTTAACCAAGAGATTGCAGCTAAACATTAAAAAAAAGTCACATCATGATCAAGTAGACTTCATCCCAGGGATCACTGTCAACTTGTAATAGTATAACCTAAAGTGTGGATTTGGCTTAACATATACAAACCTGTAAATGTAATTCACCATATCAATAGAAGCAAAAACCGAAGACTATAGGATCCTCTCAATAGATGCAGAAAAAGCATTTGATAAAATTCAACATTTTTTTCTAACAAAACACTCAAAAAAAGAGGCATAGGTGGCACATCTCTTAAACTGACTGAAGCCATATACAACAAATCCACAGCTAATATCATACTAAATGGAGTAATCCTGAAAGTGTTTTTACTTAAAACTGGAACCAGACAAGGATGTCTTCTATTGCCACTGTTATTTAACATAATACTGGAAGTTCTAGCCAAAGCTATCAAGCAAGAGAAGGATATAAAAGATGTTCAGATGGGGGCAGAAGTAGTCAAACCCTCATTCTTTGCTGATAATATGGTCTTATACTTAGAAAACCCCAGAGACTCAATCAGAAGACTCCTGGAAGTGATCGAGAAATACAGTTATGTCTCAGATTATAAAATCAATGTTCCACAAATCAGTAGCTTTAGTATATGCCCCAAACAGCCAAGTTGAGAGGCTATTAAAAGACACAATTCCCTTCACAGTAGCTTCAAAGAAAATGAAATACCAAAGAATAAACCTAACCAAAGAGGTGAAGGATCTCTAGAAAGAGAATTATGAAACCCTAAGAATCGAAACATCAGAAGACATTAACAAAAAGAAGAACATAACATGCTCTTGGCTGGGAAGAATCAACATTGTTAAAACATTGTCTATAATACCCAAAGCAATCTATAGATTCAATGCAATCTCCATTAAAATACCCAAATCATACTTTGAAGAACTGAAAAAAATAGTTCTTCCTTTCATATGGAACCATAACAAAGCTCATTAAGCCACAGCAATTCTTAGTAATAAAGATAAAGCTGGAGGCATCACTGTAGCAGACTTCAGGTTATACTATTATAAGTCAAAACAGCATGGTACTGGCACAAAAATAGAGACACAGACATATGGAATAGAATAGAAAACTGACAGATGAAATCAATCTCTTAATTGCCACCTGATCTTTGATAAACCAAACAAAAGCACACACCAGGGCAAAGAATCCCTATTAAATAAATGATGCTGGGAGATTGAAACTGGATCTGCACCTTTCACCACTTACAAAATTTGACTCAAGATGGATAAAAGATTTAAATCTAAGACATAAAACAATAAAAATCCTAGAAGAAAGTGTGGGAAAAACTCTTGAAGGGTTAGCCTGGGGAAAGATTTTTATAAAGTGGTAATTACAACAACAAAATAAACAAGTGGAATTTAATTAAACCGAAAAGCTTCTGTACACCTAAGTACACAACAGTTAAAGCACATAGGCAACCTTCAGAATGGGAAAAGATATTTGCATGTTACACACCTGACAAAGGATCTAGAGAGAGCTCAAATTAATCCACAAAAAAAAAACCCCAGCAAATAATCCCATCTATCACTGGGCAAGAAATACACAAACAGAACCTTCCCCGGGGAAGACAGATAAATGGCTAACAAACATACAAAAAAAATGCTTATCGTCCTTAATTATCAGAAAAATGGAAATCAAAGCCAGCCTGAGATAATACCTAAGCTCAGTGAGACTAGCCCACCTCACAAAGTCCCAAAGTTGCAGATGCTGGTGGAGATGTGGAAAGATGGGAATCTTTTTACACTGTTGGTGTGAATGCAAACTAATACAGCCTTTTTGGAAAGAAGTATGGAGAACTCTCAAGGAACTGGTTGCTAACAAACATTTGAAAAAAATGCTCATCATCCCTAATCATCAGAGAGTGTAAATCAAAACTATCCTGAGATATCACCTAACTCCACAGAGAATGGCCCACATCACAAAATCTCAAAGCTGCAGGTGCTGGCATGGATGTGAAGTGAAGGGTCCACTTTTAAATTGCTGCTAGGACTGCAAACTAATACAATCTTTTTGAAAGGAAGTATGGAGAATCCTCAAGGAAGACAAATCAGACCTCCCATTTAATCCTGTAATCCCATTACTGGGCATCTACCCAGAAGAAAAAAAATCATTTTATCATAAAGACATTTACACTTGAGTGTTTATCACAACTCAATTTACAATCCCAGCTCAATTTACAATCAATAAGATGTGGAAATAACCTAAATGCCCATCATCCAGGAATGGATTAACAAACTGTGGCATATGTATACCATGGAGTACTATTCAGCCATAAAAAATATTGAGAGTTTACAACTTTTGTATTAACCTGGATAAAGTTGAAACACATTCTTCATAATGAAGTATCACAAGAATGGAAATGCAAATATCCAATGTACTCAATGTTAATACAAAGCCAGGATCTCATCCAGAACCATATAGTAGAAAAATTCAATTCAGTGTGGGGGAGAGGGCATGAGGGAGGGGAAACAGGGAGGAGGGGAAGGGACTGTTGGGCTCTCACTGACTGGACATAAAGTAGGGGTATATGGCAGACCTTTTCAGTACAGGACCAAACTACAAGAGCAATCTACTTTACAAATGCAAATATCATAACCTAGTTGTTCATACCCTCATGTAAACCTGAAATTAAAACAACAAAAAAGAATTTAAGTAAAAAATAAAATAAACCCATTTAAAAGCTATGCATCAAAAAGTTGAGCATTCTCATGTAAGTAATATAGCTACTTTTGACTAGGACCACCTTAGTTTATACATGCACAGCTCCTTTGTGTATCTGCTTCCAATTCTGACAAACGAGATGCTATAACAAAGGAAAATTTAAAAAAAAAATTAAGACCCAAAAGGACCTGTCTAGGCTGCCATACTCAGTACTTTTAGAAATGGGGAAAATTGTCTTCAACTTCATAGCCCCATTTTCTCTTTTCTACATAGGTCATCCATTTTATTTGTTTTAATACTCTTATGTTTATTAAATATTTTCATAGGGTCCAGAAATGGCATAAGTATGTGTACGATTGGGGCAAGTTCATTCTCGTGAATCTTCCGTATGACATCCCCTGAAGTATGACACTGGAAGTCTTTTTATGATTTCTTTCATGGCTAAAGTTACTTGGTTTGTCAAGTTGTAATATTCAGGAAAAATATGCTTAAATATATGAAAATCTTTATAACAGAGAACATTGAATAATAACATGGAATTTCCTTTTGAAAAACTGCTGCTTCTATCTATGTCCAAGGTGGCTTTCTCAGGTAATCCACACATGACTAGGTTATCAGATTGAAACAAAAGAAACCGCCCATGTTCAAATCTCACCCTACCTGGGTCCTTTGATTGCTTATTTCAATAGATGTATTGTGCCTCAAGGAATTAAGGGCGATTTTTACTTCACAAGTACTTAGAATATCTAATGTGAACCACATTTTAAAAACTGAATAGATAAAGTCAATGGTAGGGAAACTATAATAAATATCATGTGTTAAATAGATGATACATATATGTGTGTTTTGGTATCTCATTGGAGAACAATTTAGGGGCAAGATACAAGAGCATAAAGGAGATTAAATGCACTGAGACTAGTATCATTATTAAATGTATTAATAGGTTATGAGAGCTTTTGAAAAATAAGTTATCTGGACTTCTGTGCCACTATTATATTATTAAATTCTAGTTTTAAAATTAAACTTGAATAGGTATTAGATGTGCTAGATGAACATTATTAAATTTTCAAAAGCGTATATAATGTTGAAGGTGGTAAAAATTAACAACACCTCCCCCGTTTCACTGTCTCCATTTAGTCTCCATTTTTGATGGAAATCATTGTTACCGATTCTAGATTTTGACTTGTGGAGATTTCCCATGCTTATAAAATTATTTCATATCAGTGCAATATTGCCATACTTATAATATTTCGGTTTCAGAGTATCTCATGGTATTAATATTACATTTTACTTTGTTTACGTGACAGATCCTTTAGTGGAATAACATGTAGAGCCTGTGTCACTGTTTTGTATCTCCCTCTGCAATGAAAGTATAGCAATTGAGCATTAGCATTTAGAAACTTTGATGTCAAGTTGATGGTGTGGCAAGAACTAAGGGTATGTTCATTGTATTTTATAAAATTTTGTATTTTATAAAATTTAACAGACTACAACAGATTGTGGCAGAGGAATCCCCAAAGGTTACAGTAGTTTGAGAAACACAGCACTCAGTTCAGACCCATGAACAGTGACTAGTCCAGTGTAGCCACTAATAATTATCTGCACAAAGAATGAGTCTATATTCTTATGTTCAAAAGGTTAAAGCTTCTATAAACAGTTATTATTCCACATAAATTTAAAATGTGGCCAAATGAACAGGATAGCAGGAAATTCATCTTCATTTGAAATGAGATTAGTTTTGTTTTGTCCTAGTTTTAGGCAATAAACCAGAGCAGATTATGTGCCTCAAGCTAAAGTAATATGACTAACATATTATTTAAGCTTATAGACTCCATTAATACACAGGACTGATTTGGAATTGCGGAATCATACTCACAGAAGTCAGAGCTCTCGCATTGTATCAAACCTTCCTAGTACAGCCTAATCAAGAATATCTTATAATTAAGGATATAAATAACAGAGAGGTCTGGGACATTGACGCCATCTTGCCCCGTCCTTGCTTTCTACACCAGACGCTCACTCTCTGATCTCAATGCAGGTCACTACCTCCCACTGTGGACAGGATTTAGTTTATGAAATACATGAATTTTATACCCAAATTATGTAACATTTTCCAGGGAGCCATGGCTCATCAATACATACATTACATGATTATTTACCACAGACAATGCCTAACCAGGAGTATTCTAGTAAGCACATTTCATAGATAAGGACTCTCTTAGCAAGGAATGTTAATAGTCTAGTTTTCTGGAAGTCTAGTTGTCATATTGAGTAGGCAATTGGATAGCATCATTCCCCTTCTCTCGGCTCCATTAAGGAAAATGAGTTGGTTGTAGCCCTAGCCTTAACTCCTTCCTCCCCACAAACTAAAATGAAGGGAGAATTATTTAACAAATATCAAGAATCTGCTCATGTGCTCATAATATCAAATAAATCTAGGCAGTGGAAAAGAAATGAAACCAAACATCAGCAATGGTGACTCACTCTTTGTAAAGCGATTGAGCTATAGCTGAATTTGCACGCTTGCCTGAGTCCACACCCATTGGCAGTGGACTCTCCTTCTCGAACTCCTGGTCTTGGTCACTTGACTTGCTTTAGAAATAGAGCATGTGATGCAGACCCAGGCTTGAAAGTGCACTCACACTTTCCACTCTCCCTGAGACCTCTGCCATGTGAACAAGCTTTTGATAGTTTACTGGAGGATGAAAGATCACATAAAGAAAATCCACTTGTCCCCAGCGGGGGCCGTCCTAAATCAACCGCATGACCAAACCAAGCTGAGAACAGTGAATCATCTGGGGTCAGTAGAACTGCCCAGGCAGCTCAGAGACTCTTGAGAACGAGAGAGCAAGAATGAGTGTGAGAGAGAATGTTGTAAACCAGGAAGTTTCCGAGTGGCTTGTTACACAGTGTATTAGTTTCCAGGGCTACACTGATGACTCTCTCTAACTGGATGGCTTGAAACAGCAGAAATTCATTCTCTCACAATTCACAGAAGACAGAAGCCCAGAGTCTTCTTGAGCTTTGGTTCCTTCTGGAGCCGCTGAGAGGTAATCTGTGCTATTTCACTTTCCTAACTTCTGGGAACTCCAGGAATGCCTGGCTCTTCTCAGCTTGCAGACACATTGCTTCCATTTCCGCCTCTTGTCATATAGTCCTGTTCCTTCCTTTTCTGCATCCTCTGTGTCATTCTTATAATGACATTAGTCAGTGGGTTTAGGACCTACACTAAATTCAGGATTTCTTCAGCTTGTTCTCATTAATACATGATACATTTGCAAAGACCATGTTTCCAAACAAGGTTGCATTCATGGGTTCCTGACATGGATTTTGGGGGTGACACTATTCAAGCAACTTCACACAGCAATAGTTACATTGCAATATGTTGTAATAAAAAGGTATGATAATTAATCCCATCATTAACTGAGAATGAATAAGGTAAGCAACAGTACGCAGATCAGGCTCTGTAGCCAGATCTCCATATCCTTAGTCTTTTCCCCAAATGTTCCCTTTACCTTGATAGTGAAGCCTAGAAATTGCTTGCTCTTAACTTATCAAGTGGCTAGTACTTTTTCTCTCCAACACCTCCTTTTTCCTGGAGGTAGGGAAGCACTTCTCTTTGCTCTCTGTAGATTCTGGTAGACTACTTTGCCCCCTTCCATAATCTCTTAAAATCCCAAATTTGAATTTCATACCATTGGTGTACACCATGTGTAGCCATAATGCTGCAATCATCTACTAACTCTGTTCACTTTCATTCCTTAAAGATTTTAGATTCAGGTTCATTACCTAAATCATTGCTCCTATTACATGATGTCATCATTTTAAATGTCTACACAGACAGTCCTTCCTACTTCTGGTCCACTCTGGTTTCCTTCAGTGAATTTCCCCCACCCTACTCAGCTTATCATAGTCATACACAGATTTTTCTCATTACACTAACTGCATCCAGCCTCTACTATCTTTATTTTAAGCAAGTCATCCTCCAACCAACCTTTCCTATTTTTCCATCCAACTCTTTTTAGTCCCTAAGCCCTAAAAATTCAGGTACCATCTTGAATCTCTCATCTGTTGATTCTATACATTTTGATTCTCTCTCATTCCTTTTTATGTCCTCACTTCCTTCTTTACCAAACCTCAACTCCAAGGTCTGTCATCACACTCAAATATTACTTAATTCCTAATTATCCTGCCACTCTGCCATTTCATTGCATGTGATGGCAAAGTGACCGACTTGCCTTATGTGCGTCTGCAGTTACCCAGCTGAACAAGCCTGGACAAAGTACACAGCCATGCTGGCTTGCCTCGCATTAACTCTGTGGCCAGTGACCTCAAGAGGGCAATCATGTCCAGTTTACCTAGACCATTCACATCCATTCTACATAGCTAATTTTGCTCCTTTACTTTTCATCTCTTAATACATACACCCTCCTAATCACCTTCAGGTTATTTCTATTTCACTGGGAAAGTAGAAACAATCAGAGCAAATTTTCACAAGATCCTACCACAACCAGTACCCGTCTGCCTGCTCACAGGTAATCCCCGTATGCATTTCTCTCCTCTTACCATAAATCAACTTTCCATGCTACTATCCATGGCCAACTTCATTTGTGCACTCAACCCCCTCTCATATCATCTAATGAAAATTATCATTCCCACAACTCTTCTCCTTCTTTACTACATCATCAGCTTTTCTTATCTATTGGGAATTTCCCATCACCATAAAAGTATGCTGTCTACATTAATAAAACCGACATTACCCCAATTACTATTTCATATCTTATGTTTCCTTTATGAAAACTCTTTTTAAATATAATTTTTGCTCTTCCTAATCGAATTCCTTTCCTCCATAGATTGAAATGTCCGGTCAACATCTGTACTCATGCATTTTGTTTAATAGGCATCTCAAAATGAACACATCTAAAGGCAATCTCCCAATTTATTACACAAAGTCAATCTATTCAGTCCTCCATATTAGTAAACAGCAATTCCATTTTTTTCCAGTTGCTTAGGACAAAACAAAACAAAATAAATGAACCAAATTTCGACTCATCCTTTATTTTCTTTCTCTGCACATGCAACCCATTAGTAAATTCTATCAACCTTCCTTCCCAAATATGTCTAGAAATCAATGTCTTGTCAAACTTCCAGTGCTGATCCAAAACTATTACCTCTTACCTGGTTGTTGAGACTTCCAATTTCTGCCATGAACCTCTATACTATGCAGTATAGCAGCCAGAGGGATCTTCTCCCAAACGTAAGTTCAATTATGCTTCCTCCCTCCTGAACCAAAGTCTTCCTATCTCAGTCAGAGTGAAAGCCAAATTCCTCACAAAGGTCCCATGTAACATGGCTTTCCATCTTTCCCTTTGACTTTATCATCTGCTACTTCTTTGTCTTACTCTGTTTAAGATATTTGGCCTCTGTCCTTTCATTCCTGTACCAAGAATGGTGGTTACATAGTTATTCATGCAGTTGGGTCTCTCATTTCCTTGAGGTTTTAGCCTGATGTTATCTTTTCAAATATAATTTGTTCCCAATTTATTTAAAATTGTACTGCCTTGGCACACTCCATCCCCATGGTTTTACTTAAATGGGGGTTTTTGTTTGTTTTATCCACTTGTGTCTTACAGATCAGTGATATTCAAAGTTTGGTGTTTGAGAGTACTGACCAGGACAAGAGAAGTACAGAAACATTATAAAAGATTTATAACATTATGACACAATAGTCTGTTGAATCCAATATATATGCTTTTAAAGGGAGGCTAATAATTTGTAAGTCATTTTGAATTTTCTTTTAATGACCAACAACATTTTTAAAAGTATTCTTTAAAAAGTATCACTTGGTGATACATTTGGAACTTTACAGCCAAAATAAAACTAAACTGAACTTTCTCCTTAGTTTTAAAATTATTACCTTTGAATCAGTGTCTTAGATGGCACAAAATTCCATGAGATTCCAAGGCAAAATAAAGTTAGCCAGATGAGAATAGTAAAATATTAAAAAATATATTCTCAAACAATCTGTTATTTTTTTAAGTTATAACTAATAGTCTAATGTAATACTGCACCCAATAAACATAAAATATTAAGAAATACTAGTTTATAGACATTAACCAATGTATACAGTTATACTTTCACACCATCAGTTCAAATTTGGTACTTACAAACTCATTGCTTTCATCAGCATTTCCACATACTGCTTAAAGATATATAACAAAATAATAATTCTCACTTCTAAAAATTCATATAGCTTTTAATTTATATACTTATTTCTCTTTAAAAGCTAACAATTAAAAAAAATTCTCTTGTACATTTATTAAAACAAACACATTCTCTTGAAAGTAAGTTTATGGAAGGGTGACAAGTTGTGGCAATGTTACATATCCCATTTTGATGTCTTTTTAATTTGTTATGTGTTTTAAAATTGTTTCTCTTTTTTTAAATGACTGTCTTACATATAGTGATTTCTCAGTAAAAGCTTTCTGAAGATTGGTTGACTGAATGAATAGATTAATGTTACTTATCACAGACTGTTTAAATAACGTTTATATGGGTGAAGGGAGGGGAACTGTTAGGATCACGTCTATGATCTATCCTATAAGGGTACATGTGAATCTTTCTAAATGTGGAATATAAATGTCTTAACACAACAACTATGAGAATGACATGAAGGCTATATTGGACAATTGGATGAGAATATTTCAAATTGTATATGGAAACAACACACTGTACCCCATGATAGTATTTATGTTTACAACTATGATTTAATAATAATAAAAAAAGAAGAGTCATCTTTTTATCTATGATAGTTAAATCCTCATCTAAGGCATGTTTTCCTAAATATTTTTGTTTTTAATATCTAATGTCTTGTTAAGGTATTTTACACAAGTTTGATAGCATTTCACATAGATACCAAATTTGAAGATCTCCCCTAAAAAAGCCCACAATTTTATCTTTATCAGTGGTTTAGAATGACTGTTGATTTGAAAGTATGAATAACCATTGACACGTTTATGAAAATAGGTCAGAAGGAATGAGTTTATTACAATATTGTAAAACATTATCAAAAGTGTTACATGAAGGGATTCAAACTCCACTTGATATGGATAATTAGTAACCCGTTAATTCTTATCCTATTTGGCTATAATACTGTGATTAATTCAGAATGCACAGAGATAAGTTTTCTTTGGTATTTAATGGCTTATTTTATTAACAATGAGACCCGTGGCAAATTTACAAAGACAATAGGACCAAAATATTGAGTGTGTGTAAATGTGTTGCCCAAATTTATAAACATGAATTACATTTCTCATTAATAAATGCATATTAGACCCTCAAGACCTTCAAGAAATACATCATCTTCTTGAGGGTCAAGGTGAAATATATGTCATGCTCAAAACTTCTTGAGCCTGAAAAGCATAATCCTCTAAAATGTTAATGGTTACTCAATCTTTTTTTTTGCAGTTTTTGACCAGGGCTGGGTTTGAACCCACCACTTCCAGCTTATGGGGCTGGCGCCCTACTCCTTTAAGCCACAGGCACCTCCCACATTTTTTTTTTTTTGAGTGGTTATGGGACAAGCCCAGAACTCTGAGAAAATAATGTTGTTGAAGTCTCCACTCTATGGCAGCCATAGAAGACTAATTCAGAGAGAGGGTGATTTTATTGAGGTGTGGATATTGGAAGGTTAGAAAGGCATGTGGGAAGAGTTTCTCTTCTGTGAGAAATGATGGTCATTCTCATTTCTGACATTGGAAAATGGTATCCTTTACCACCAGAAGCTGACCCACAAACCTAGGATTTATCTCATATACTACATTTTCCTCCTGCAGGCCTGAATTCTAGCAGTATATGTTTTATTATACTTCTTAAATATTTTTAAAATTTTTTCACTTCTCTCTATTCTCATCACCATAGACCCTCTTAAGCTTTTTTTGTTTCCTCAAAGTATTTGTACTATAAGTTGTCTTTATTTTTAATGGTCGGGGATTCATTGAGGGTACAAAGAATCAGATTACACTAATTGTATTTGTTAGGTAAAGTCCCTCTTATAATTCTTTCCCGCCACCAAAAGATACGTCAGACACTGAGGCCCCCTCTCTCTGTTCTTCCCTTCCCCACACCCCTCCATCCTTCCCTCTCTCTGCTAACCCCTTCCCCCACCCCCCACCAGAGAACCCAAGCTAGATCTCCCATTGATCCTGCATCCTAAGGTTCTGTGTTCTGTCCTGGGCCACTTCCCTCCTCCTGGCTTCCTCCTGTTTGTTTTACACTCTGTGTGCTGAGTGACCTTCCTTACATTCCAGTGTGGTCAGGACTTTATTCTCTGGTAACCTCCTTAAGATAAGATTTTAAACCCTTAATTTTCCCAATATTGATGTGGTCCTCTGTGAAAGCATCTTTTACTCTCTTACCTGTGTCAATTCCAACTGTGATGGGATTCCTCCATTCTTTGAATATATCACAATCCCCCCTGCCGCTCCTCAAGGCAGCTGTCCTCTCTTCCCCTACAAAGACCTCTCATATCCCTTTACTTTTAAGTCTTAACCTAACATATCTTCTACCAAGAGGCCCTATGACCTGCTCTTAGTCTCTTATCTACACAGAAGAAATCATGTTTCAAATTATTAATCATTAAGCACTTTTCAATTTCTCTTTCTTAGCACTTAGGTCATTTACATAATTATTTTTTAAGTCTACATGTCCCCTCACTGAAAATATCATAAGGTAAGCAACTACATGTTAACTATGTAACACAATAAATATTAAGTGAAAGAACAGTAACTTCAAAAAGAAATTTGATCTATGAATAAATTAAAGCTTTCTATTACTCCCCAACAATACTAGAACTTGGGATGTCCCTGCATCTCAAGCACCTCACCAGCCCTATAAAGGATCACCATCTGGTGCATAGACCCAGCTGCAAGCAGATAGTGAAAATTCTAGCATGATCTCTCCGCCTGCCTTTGTAAGCCAGGTTCTCTGCCTTGACTCAGATTTCTCACAGGAGAGGATAGAATCAACAGTCTCTCCAACCTGGCCATGAGCAGAGCAGTGCAGAGAAAGGGAGAGATATTGAGTCACTCGCCTTTGTATATGCCAACAATAGCCAAAAGGAGAGTTTAATTAAGGATACAATTCCTTTCACCATAGTCCCAAAGAAAATGAAATACTTAGGAATATACCT
>CAUYQV010163454.1:0-23635 GCA_963574575.1 Galagoides demidoff | reverse complement strand
CACCCAAGCTGGAGTGCAGTGGTGCAGTAGTGTCATCATGGCTCACTGTAACCTCAAACTCCTGGGCTTAAGCCATCCTCCTACCTCAGCCTCCTGACTAACTAGGACTATAGGTACCAGCCACCACCATCCCTGGTTAATTTTTCTATTTTATTATAGAGATGGGGTCTTGGAATTCCTACCCCCATGTAATCCTCCTGCCTCAGCCTCCCAAAGTGCTAGGATTACAGGCATGAGCCAGTGGCTTGGAAACTGGTATGAAAAGTTAGTTTCTCTTTTTAATTATAAAGGCAACATGTGCTTATAGCATTTGTTATTGTTAATGTAAATGTTATGGGGATATTTTAGGTAAAAAGAAAAAAAAAAACCTTCCTTTCCTCCTTGATACTTCAATCTTAGTCCTCAGGAACAAACACTATTAATGGCTTCATGTGTTTCTTTTCTTTTTTTTTGAGACGGAGCCTCAAGCTTTCCCCCTGGGTAGAGTGCCATGGCATCACAGCTCATAGCAACCTCCAACTCCTGGGCTCAAGCGAGTCTCCTGCCTCAGCCTCCCAAGTAGCTGGGACCACAGGCACCAGCCACAACGCCCGGCCATTTCTTTGGTTGCAGCCATCATTGTTGTTTGGTGGGCCCGGGCTGGGGATTCGAACCCATCACCTTAGGTGTACGTGGCTGGCGCCTTAGCCGATTGAGCCTGAGCCGATTGCGCCACAGGCGCTGAGCCATGTGTTTCTTTTCAAAAGTGTTTTTTTTCCCCTGAATTATTTATCTTTATTTATACACATATGTGATCAAATTATCACACTAACTTTTTACATCCCCAGTGAATCTTGGAAAACTTTCTACATCACTACAAACTAAGCAACCTCATTCTCCCTAAGATCTGTATCACCTTGCACCTGTGGGTGGGCCCTGGCTCTACGGTTGACCGCAAAGCTCAGGCCCTTGGGGCAGGATCCACAGGACTGGAGGCTCCTCCTTGGGAGGAAGTTAGTCCTCTCCAGCATCTCCTCCAACTTCGAGAGCCTCTTAATGTATATATTTTGGGGGAAGAGAAGATTTTCCCTAAATTGCACAAGAGTCTTTGTCTGCTTGAATGAAAATGCCTAAGCGGAGGTCTCGGGTCTTCTTTTGAATTCTTTCAGCATCCTCTTTCCCTAGAAGCTAAAGAAAGTGATTGTCTGTAAGTTGCCCCATGCATGACAATGGTAACACTTATCTATCTGTCACTCTTCCCAGGTAATTTCAGACAGCCTAAGTAAACTGCAAGAAAACTATACCTTAGAGAAGAGCTTCAGGTGCACCCCAGCTGGGAAATGCTTTGTTCACTTGAGTATGGGCCTTGGGCACTTCTAGGGGACCTGAGGAGAGATTTACCTCAGGAGGAACATGGGAAAGAGTGCGCACATTGGGGGCAATGGTTTTGAAAAGGAATCTGTGACTTCACAAAGACAATAAGACTGGAGTGAGCATGCAATTTTGTTTCTTAGAATAACTTCTTTTTTTGGCCGGGGCTGGGTTTGAACCTGCCACCTCGGCATATGGGGCCGGCACCTTACTCCTTTGAGCCACAGGTGCTGCCTGCAATTTTGTTTCTTAATTGAACTATTAATAATATGCAGCTTCCCACTGTGTAAGAGGGGCTTTCTGGACTGTTGTCCTCGTCCTTTTCTATGAGGCAAGTGTCAAGGTGGAGAGAAAGCGCCCCTGTAGTCCGGCTCTGTGGCTGCCTTGGCATGTGGTAATCTAACTAGGAACCAGTTTCTCTATCTATAAAAGGAGGCAAGTAAATGAGATGACTCTTAAGGTCCTTCCTGGCTTCAAAATTCCAGCTTTCATGACTCTGATCACCCACAAACCATATAGGAATTAAACATACGCATACTCTCAACTGAGTTCTTGAGAAAATAGGTGGTGGAGTCACATTCTGCAGTGGGGTGCTGCTTCCTATTTGAACGGTGGTTTTCCTGACATGTGTGACTCTTTTCCTTTCAAACCTTTCTGTGACCCTGCATATGACCTTGACAGCTTGAGCTTGCTTGCTTGCTTCCACAATTACCACCACCACTCTGTCGCTTATCACACTAGCATGCTGTCCAATTTAATGCACTATAATAGTAATTATGTCTCTCATGGATATAAGCTTTAACGGTACACCAAGAACGGTATTTTAGAAAGCATACAGTTTTTCAGGAAGAGATTGTCGGGATTTGAATTCTGCCTCGTAGCAGCTGGGCATTTGGTTGTAAATAGAAACTGTTTCTGGTTAACTTAAGCAGAGAGGGAGTTTTTGTGAGGAGCAGTGGATAATTCACAGAATTGTGGGGCAGATGGGAGGCCTGGGTGGGGATAAGACTGTCTTGGGAGCCATCGACTTGGGAGGGGTGCTTGTCACTGCTCTCCACGTCCACCTCAGATAATCCCCAACCGCCTTCGTGCTTTGGCTTGTCTCCCTAAGGGTTAAAGTTTTAAGCAACCAGAAAGTGGCAAGAGGGAATATTTTCCTCTTCAGCTTGCTTTTCGTAGTGAGCAGCGAAACCTTCCTGCCCCTTACCTTAATGTTCCTCCCAAATGGGAAGTATACTATGTCCACAATCGGGCATCTACACACACAGAGGAAAGGACCTTGATTCTTACCCGGCATCATACACAAAGACTAGAATTAGAATAAGTATCAAGCAGCCAGAGTGACACATGTCCACCACCTGGTTTCCACCACCCACTTCTAGCTGTGTGACCTTGTAAATCAAGGAGAATAATCCCATCTCTTGAGGCAGCTGTGTGGATTCAGTGGGAACATGTGTGAAAGCCTCAGCCCACGGTCCCGCTCTCTGTGATGTTCTCCTCAGCGTAACCCAGAGCTTGGATGTTCCTGGATTCCTGGCCTCCCAGCGTTTCTCTGCAGGGTGGTGGTGGGGGTGCAGGATCTGAGAGTGGACATGTTGTTTCCTTCTCCCTCAACCTTATTCTGCAGGAGGGACAGATCATTTTGACACCTCCTGGTTTTTCTACCATGTAGACCTTTGTTCAATTCTCCCAGAGCCCTGAGATTCAGCTTCTCCTGGGGACCATGGGTGGCTGTAAGCTGGGTATTCTCAGGCAGTGATGTGGGAGAGAAGACTGTGTAGGGTTCCTCTCAGTGCTCTTAAAATGATTTCTGGTAAAACTTATTTGGGGAGGTGCTGGAGGCCCTATGCCAGTGGGTGAGAGGCACCAGCTGGTGATGCCCATCAATGTGGATTCATGGGTTCCTCTGGAGTTGGGTCTCAGGGGATTTGGGCTGGTCAGACATCCTCTCACTGGGCTCTCCTCATAGCCCTTTAAGTTGGTAGAACAAGTAGGCTCATATTTTTTTCCTTCAGAGGAAGAGACTGAGGCTAAAGAACTGAAAGAGACTTGCTGAAGGTCACTCAGCTCAGGCCGTGGGATCTTTTTTTCCTGACCCTTAGCCCAGTATCCTTCCCACCATCCAACAGTTTTTCCTTTCTTGGTAGCTCCATTATTAGAACAACGGAATATTCTTAACTAACAATGGGCGACATAAATAAACACGTGGTCATTTCCCCATGTTTCCGCACAGGTCCTCTGCAGATGGCAAAGTCCTTTCTCTGAACACGCGGCATGAAAAGGCGTTTCACAGGGTGGAAAGAGACCTTTAGCATTAATCATCATGAAACAGCGGAAACCAACTTTGCAGGGGATGGAACTGACTTCAGGGAAGATGGGCAGCCTGAGCTCACTGTCGGGAGACTCCTGGTACTGGGAAGTCAAGGCTGCCATTCCAGGGCCTGGGTGAAGGGCTTCTGCCGTGCCAGAGAACAGGTACCCAGACTTGGTCCCCACGGTGAGCACCGTCTGCTGCCGTCCCCTGCAGGAACTGGACTGAAACTCTGAGTGCATTATTTGTAGACCAGGATAGTGCCCTGGCACTGAGGCTGAGGCCAACGTGGGGGGAGGTGAGGGTGGCTGGCTGCAAGACTGGCCTGGCATTGTCCATGTACTTACTGAGCCAAGGAGGAAGGACCAGACTAGATTCTGGGAGAAAGGAGAGGTCAGAGGCTCAGAGGCAAGTCGTGTGGCAGGCTGGGAGGTGGTAGTAGAATTGTGGGTGGTGTGGACCTGGTGTCAATAGCCAATGGAGGGGAAGACTAAGACAAAGAGCCCATCTTACAGTATTTCTGTACCTAGCAGAGGGTAGGTGGTCAATGACTAGTTTTTTGAGGTAATTACTTCCATAGTTTGGCAACCAAGGACAGTCTTGTGGGGAGAGGGGTGGCTCCTAGAAGGGGATGCAGAGGCAGGTGGACAGGAAGTTCCGAGTGACTGAGCCCTGTGAGGCTCAAACTTCATGTCAGACTTCTCTGCCTTCCAGCCCAAGAGGCTGCCACTGCTTTTTTTTCACTTTGTTATCAGGGGGAATCGGTCCCCCTCCAAAGTGCATAAATCCCCACAGATGAGGATGCCTTAGTGAGCGTTCATTTGTCAGCCAAAAACAGAAAAGCAGGCATTTGTTCGATGCTCTCGGATTTTAACTCACCAGCAGGTTAGAGAGCAAGTTGCAAATGAGACAGAGAGGAGATGTAGAGAGAAAATTGAATTTGCTCAACTACACAGAAAACTAGCTGAAAAACTCAGAAAGGTTAAGGTTGACCTTACCTGACTTGCTGAGATGCTAACCTGTGGAGAGCAGTCCGTATATTTTGAAAGAGGGTTGCATTTAGTGACTATGAATGGACATTTATGATCCATGGAAGGTGACAAGTATTTTGACAAAATGACTTGCATTCAATTTGAAATCTAGGCAGCTCCGTACATCTGGTGTAAGACTTTGGTCACTTGGTGCCAGGGGTCCCTCCACGCCTTGCTGGGTGCTCCATAGGAGCAGAAGGGAAGTGCCATTCCCAGCCCCACTTTTCTTGGCCATCTTACTCTCTGGGCGCCAACCCTCTGACCTGCTGTGGGTACCCCCTGGGCTCTGACGGCTTGGTTAGCCCTCAAGCCCTCCTGGCTGGCCGGGTTTAGTTTCCTTTGGTTCTCAACTTTCCTCGGATTCCTAATTTCAATGTCATGCCATCCCTTGGGATCCTGTTGGCCAGGCCTGCCCCTGGAGGAGGGTTGACCTCAGTTCCCTTGTTTTCCCCTCCTTCCCTCCTTCCATGTAAAATGAGATGGTTCAACCAGACTGACTCCAAAATACCTTCCCATTCTAACTGCTCCATGGGTCTGATGAAGGTGGCCCCTGAGACACTTGGGCATGGACCCCTTCTCTGAAACCACTGAGGGAGGCATGTGGCAACTCCCATTGCTATTACCACACAGCTTTTCTCCTATAAGAAGAGCTGAGATGGCTTTCTGCGCACAGAAAGTCAAATGAGCCAGACAGGGAGTCATAGGGATAAAAAAAAAAAAAAAAAAAAAGGCAGGACAGAGAGCAGATACTTGAAGACCAACTTGCCACCCAGGGCAGGCCCATCAGACTCAGGGCTGTTTGCAAAGCGCAGTTTTCATTCTGTTCTCAGGCTTACAAGCCACTCATTGTTCACATAAAATAGCAGCTGTTTCTGGGGTGTGACAACTTAGGAAAGCTTGCTTTTCAGCAGAAGGCATAAGCCTTCTTCTGAGGAGGAAGGGGGAAGCATCCTGGGCAGGGTATTTGTTTTCTATTGCTTCCATAACAAGTCACTACAAATTTGGTGTTTTCAGACAACACTATTTATTACCATACAGCTCTGTAGATTAGACATGGATCTCACATGGGTACAGGGTTTTGTTCCTTTTTGGAGACTCTAGGGGACAATCTGGCAGAATTCAGTTCTACGAGATTGTGGGGCTGAAGTCTCCATTTCTTTGCTGGCTCTTAGTAGAGAGAGTGGGGTCTCCCTAGGTCCTCTCTCTGGTCCTTGTACATAGCCCCTCATATCTCCAAACCAGCAACGGGGCTCCTTCTCATGCTGCCATCTCTATGGCTTTTCTTCTGATGTCACATGTCTTCCTCTGACCACGTTGGGAAAGTTTCTCCTTTTTTAAGAAATCCAACAACCCAGAATGATCTCCCCATCTCAAAGTCCTTGAGTTAATCACATCTGCAAAGTCTCTTTTGCCGTGTAAGGTCACCTATTCGCAGATTCTGAGGACCAGGAAGCAGACATTTTTAAGGACTCCTACTTTGCCTCCCACAGGCAGGTGAGGCTCTGTGGTTTGCTGATGACCCTCTGCCAGGGGGCACACTGGGACGGTAAACCTTTATCAGGTGGCTCATACCACCTGTGCACCTGGGGAGACACAGAGTCATGTGAACTGCAGCAAGCCAATGCCAGCTGGGGGTTGCGCAAAGCAAGACTTGAATTCGCCTGTCACAGGCGCTTTGTGGTTAAGCCATTAGGTGTTATGAGTAATTAATGCTCACATGGCTTCGTGAAGTGCAATTATGCAGGCCAGTGTGTAAAGCATTTTTACAAGAGCTGACACAGAAGGAACCCATTCAGCTCGCTTTTCCTGTTCCAGCTTTCCAGGCATAGTCAGGACCATGTTGGAACTTCATCTGCTCGCCACTCCCCCCCCACCCTTCAACCAGCGTGACTAGGTCCCTCTCAGCCTCTGACCTACAGGCTAAACCCAGGAAGATGGTGTTCACATGGCCTGAGGCCTTCCTTTGCATTCAGACTTGCCCTTCCCTCCGTCTGCAAGGCCCCACCTCTTCCCACTCCCCCAAGAGCCCAGCACCTCCTCTGCCTATAGCCTTTTAGCTGCTCTCTGCTCAAAGTTCCTCTGAGGACATCACCTGAAAGCCCTGGGAAATGCAGAATCCCAGGCCCCACTCCAGACCTACTGAAGCCAAATCTGCTTTTTAACACCGTCCCACAGGATTCATAAGCACTTTAAAGTCTGAGCAGCACTGGCCAAGGGCCTGCTGAGTGGTCTCTCTTCTGTGAAGTCCTTCCTGATGGCCCCCAGACCTAGCCAAATAAATTCTTCCTGCCCCCATGTGCTCCAACTAGACTCTATTCATAACAAGTGTGTGCAACTGGATGTTCAGAGGGATTTTTCTCGTTATCCAGAAATTTTAGTAGAGACCTCAAAGGCAAAGAACAAAATATAGTAAGACCTTTGTAAGTTGACCACCCAAAGGGCTATGACAAACTGGTCAACCTATAGAGGTGGTCAGCATAAGGAATTAGGCCTACTGTACTGATATGCACATGTGGTGCATGTCCAGTCTATGAAAATTAGGTCAATCTAAGGAGGTGTTCAATGTAGGCACAAGGCCGAGCTCGGAGAATGTGAAACTTCCTCTCTTAGCCCTTCACACATTCCAGCTCCTGAGCAAGGAGGCATCAGAGAGGGATTTTTTGGAAAGAGCAGACTGAGGGCTGCTGTTCCCAACCCTCTGGCAACCTCCCATGGGGGAGAGCAGCAATTGCCTCCTTCTCACCTCCAGGAAGTGAGAGGACTTGGGGGGTGGGAGGGGTTGAGTATTTAGGGAAGTAGGAGGTTTGGTCCTAGGAGTCAGGGCTGCATCAGGCTGTTGGTGCTCTGCCCCACAGGGCAGTGGGGTGAAGGTGCATGGCCTGGTACCAGATGTAGGTCATGAGTAGAGAAACTGCCCAGAGCCTCCTTGAAGGTGACCCCACCCAAGGGGGCTGCCTGGAGGGGCAATGTCACCGAGCAGAGATTTGGACCACTGGAAAACTACAGGCTGAGGGCAACTGGGACCCCTCCTCAAAACATCCCAACCTCATAATGAAAATTGTAGTTGGGGTAGGGTTGCCAGATTTCAATTGACAAAAATACAAAATGCCCATTTAAATCTGAATTTCAGATGAACAACTGGTGAGTTTCTAGTATAACTATGTCACACGCAATATTGGGGACATATTTACACTAAAAAAATTGTCTGTATTTCAGATTTAGTTGGGTATTCTGCCTTTTGTCTGGCAACCCAAAGTTGGTAGCTTTGCAGCAGAAATTCTAGTGGCTTCTCTAAGAAACCCACAGAAGCACACCAAAGAGAAGTGGGCTATAGAACCCCAATTCAGGTCACAAGTGAAGCAGTCAAATGTCATTCTTTCTGTTCCTTTACCCTTATCTCCACCTCTACCTCCATCTTGAATCCTGGCCAGAGAGTGGGAGATGGGAGAGGGAGGGTGTAGGGAGAGGAGATGACGCCTCCCTTGCTTCTGGCTTCTGAGCCAGAGAGGAGATACCTTAACTTTAAGCAAAATTGAACATTTCAAGCATCACCAGACATGACAATTGCTGTCTGTATGACTTAAGGGAACCTATGATGCCACCCTAAGAGGTCAGGTTGGGGTAGGGAAAGAAGCAGATCCTGAAACCACGTTGAAAAGACAGTGGGTGAAAGAAGAGAGTTGCCTTATGATTGCGCCCTACGAGGCGGTGCTGGTTCATACATCCATCTCTCTCGTGAGCACCTTCTCATTTGTCTGAATCCCCAGTCCATGGCATATGTGGCAGATGCTTAGTAAATTGGGATGGGTTGAATGTTGAAAGCGTTAGTGAATCGACGACCCACTTTTTCACCTACAGGACCTAGGAAGAGAGGCCTTCTGGCATTGTGTAATCCTTCCCAAAGGTTCTTTAGCTATGGAGAACCTTCTCATCACAAAAGGTGCCAGGTATGAAGGTGGAGAACAGCTGACTTGGGCTTGTAATCCTCTCTAAGAACTTCTCCTGGCACTGGATGCTCTCAGCAGGGCAGATCTGGGTTAATGGCAACCCAAGGCTTATACGACCTACGGCCCATTTTTAAAAAAAAAAAAAAAAAATTATTATTTATTTATTTTGACCTAGGGCCCTTTTTAAGAACAAGAATAACAAATTATGAAGATAGGCATAAATGTGAATATTAGTTTAGGAGAAATCACAACAAATTCTAAAAAACTAACAAACACTGCATACATCACAAAATCTTGAAAAGTAACATAATTGTCTATTTTGGTTAACTTGGACATACTGCTATAATACGATTTTTTCCTACATTTTTCTCTACAATTTTTGGTTAATGTCCTTGTAGTAGTGGTCTATTATGAGTTCATGTTATCCTTGTTGATACCTGTATTTTGTGATCAAATCACCAGGGTTGCCAATCTTTTTTCCAAAAGATTCATATGATTCACTCATCTTCATTAGATTGGATTATTCAAACAATTTATTTATGCTCTAAATTTATCACTCCCTCTCAATGAAATCTGATTCTTATAATCATCCTCTCTTTTCCTGTCATTTTCATTATTTATGTTTCTTAGCTATTGTGACTCTTTTTCTCAACTTCATGTTTTTGTCCATCAGATTTTTTTTAGCTCCTGCTGTGACAGAACCAGAGAGTTTTTGACATGTTGAAACCTCTTCTAGTCTTTTATCTTTCAACATTTGCGTCAGATTTCCACTGGGATGCTTCTTTCTTGACACATTTGAATTTTGTCTAATTAGTAGTTCTGAAATAAAGGCATTCTCCAGAGAAACTCAGATGCCTTTAAACATTGCTGAAATGTGTTCTGAGTTACATATTGCATAAGCAGGTTACTCTTTGGTCACTAAGACTGATCTCTCAGTGAGTATGTGTAAGGATTTTGTTACCCTGGAATACTTTCTCCTTGTTTTATTTTTCTTTCCATATCTGTGGCAATTTCGTGCACAGTTTCACCAGGAACTGTGAGACTTCATCAGGACAGGAGAATCAGATACTCCAAGGATGGTCTGTTCAGTTGGGACAATAAACCTTCGGAAGACATCATATGAGGAATAGAATCGCCTTTCTTTGTGAAGAAAAGTGGTCCGTCTTGGGTGAACTAGTATAACTTCGCTGGAAAGCGGTTTCTCAGTATTTACTTCAAGTCCAAAAAATATTTATATTCCCCCTCAAATACACACGTATTTCTACACTCTGATCTAGTCTTTTGATCTGGGGATATTAATCTCAATAAAAGGTTCTGAAAATGAAAAAAATATATTATGCACAAAGATGTTTAAAATATATTCCTTAAAATAAGTGGAATAAACTGCTCCAACAGTAAATGATTGGTTATATAAATCAGGGAACATCAACTTGATGGGTATTATTACTATTAAAGTTTATAGAAGGTTTGTACAAAATGGTTCTTACATAATGTAAGCAAAACAAAAGTAAGATACAAAATTATATATACATTTTGATCTCAGCTAGACTATACTAATCCCTATGCTCAGAAACATCCTGGAATATACATTATTTTAAAATGTACACTCTCTATATAAGTATACTATATATATCATGAACATCCTCCTATGTCAATAAATATAGATCTATGACATCATTTTTAATAGTTACATGGCATTTCATTGTATACATGAACAAAAATGTAACTGATCTCCCATTCTGAGACATTGGCTTCCAATCTTTTCCTGTTTTAAGTAAACCAAAACATAAGATGTTTCACATTAATCTTTAGCCAGTTCTTCAGTTATTTCTTCAGGATAAATTCCTAGAAGAGGAATTGGTGGTGGGCTAAAGGCATTTTTAGGGCTTTTGAAACTTATTGCTAAATGACCTTCCAGAGAGACTATAAATTTATGCTCCCACCAGCAGTGTACAAGTGTGTGGCCTTTCTCTGGTGCCTTTGCCAACACCAACTCATCAGTTTGTTTTAAAATTAAGAAAATATGCCTGCAGTAGATTTAAAATGTATCAAAGTTTTTATTACACAATCCCAGCTTGCTAAAATACCGTTGATTGCAGCTGCCAATTTATTGGGCAGTCACCTCGTCCCAGCCAATGTGTTACATAGTTAACAGTCGTAATCCTCTGTGAAGTAAATACCATTTTCAATCCATTTCACATCTGAGAAAACTGAGGCACAGAATTGTTAAATAAGGTGATCAGTAACACATTGCTGATTAGTCCAAGGTATTGAGGGAATGACTAAGATTTCAAGCCTGGCCACTGTCTACACCAAGTTATACAGATTACTGAGGGTCCCATAGAGATGTTCTTAAGCACCCAGTAAGTAAAATCTTTGAGATCAGGATTCACTACAGCACTGGAAAATTCTCTAATCATATTTAAGGATGAGTCTCAGATTAGGCAGAGGTCTCAGAGAGAACCATTTAGAAGATGCCAGGAATCTACCTTGTAGGGTAAGATAGACTATCTTGGTAGCGCCTGTTAGACAGTCAGTATACACCTAACCTGCCAGCTCTAGCCCACTGGCCACCCCAGGCAGAAGAGTCATGAGAATGGGCTTAGTTGGGAGACCACTGGGTAGGATGAGGCGCTCACCTTCTTTGGGCTGAGTAATTGCTTCCTCCTGGTTTGCTTTAGCAGTGGAAGTTTTACATTCTGGGAAACTCCTCATCTCTGGGCAAACTGGGACAGCTGGATACCCCATTCTTAGAGGAAGGTTCTGCTGTTTTCTTTTCACCTCAAGACAAGCATAAGGGGCTTGGGGCGGGGGGGCTATAAACCTGAGACAGAGCTAACTGTGCATAGGCACCCAGAAGACCCTGTGCTCTCCCTTGCCCCCACCCAAACCGTCCTCCCTCTGGGCCTGACCTCACATGCTCTGAAACCCAGCTAGTGAGTAAGGGGGTAGGGAGGCTGAGCCACAAGGGAGAAGAAACTACCAACACAGACCCTGGCCCTCCCCATGCTGCTTCTAAGCCTCAGCTTGTGGGAGGGGGAAATGGATCTAAAATTTAACACAATTTAAAGTGTGATTATTATACTGGCTAGGACATTTTAGTCACTGGAATGAGCCTTGAAAGGCTCCAGTAAGAGCTGCCAGGGATGTCCCCTGGGAAGGAGGAAGAATGATCGCAGAGGGCAGTGGAAAGGCTGAAGCTGCCTATGATGGCGCACGGCTAAGTGCGGCCCTCTCAGCAACAGGGCTGCATAGGTCAGCCCCTGTGGGCCCCACCTCAGATGCTGCCTCTCCAGATGGAGCATACCAGCTCTCCTAATTGCTGGGGCCCATCCCTCTCCTGCCCTAAGCAGCTACAATAGTAAATGATAGCTTGCTGCTATATGCAAGGTACTATACTAAGTCCATTATAGACATTGTTTGCTTTTGTTCTTAACTGTAAGGCATTATTATTAGCCACATTTTTTCAGAGTCCCAGAGAGGCTGAAGAACTTGCCCAGTTATCAAGCGGCAGAGGTGTCTTGAATCCAGTTCTGTCTTGATCCAAAGCCCAGTTCACGGTGTTGCACAGATTCCCAGCTGTTGCCTGGACTTACCTGCCACCTCCCCATTAGCACCTGGGAGCGATATCTTCTCCCTGGGACCTTGGTGGGCTAGCTGTGTTTCCACTATTCCCACTTGAGACTCGAATGCGTGTGGGCCTTTTTTTTTTTCATGGAAACAATATAATGAAGGGTGTTTTGAGTCCATGGGGTCACTTACTGGTTAAGTCACCCGTTGTGACCTGGCCTCTGGTTCTAACTATACTTGATCATGTGATTTCCTGGAAGAAAACACATCCTGGGTTCCAAACAGCAAATTCTAAACACACTGTTAGGACATAGCTTATTTGTGAGTTAGGGAATATCTGCCTTTAAACTATTTTAATCTGTATGACAAGAAAAATAAACTGGGTAAACCGGGCCCTTTCATTATGCTATTTGGATTGTTGGTTCAAATAACATAGGACAAGTGGGGCCGCTGCAGTTTGTCCTTCTGCAAGGGCATCATCCATTTGAATTATTCAGTCTCTTAAAGAGTTTGTGACTAAGTGTATGGTACTAAAGAAGTATATGGTTTAGAACGTGGATTAGGAGTCAGGTGAGTAGGGTCTAGTCCTGACCTTGCCCTTAACCAATTGTTTGACCTTGGGTGGGTCACTTTACCTCTCTGAGCATCTGCTTCTGAATCTGCAAAATAAGAGGGTGACTCTAGAGAATCCCCAATTCCCTTCCAATTTTCAGATTCTATGAAGTACAAATAGCTTCAGGTGCAGAATTGCAAATGAGCGGTCTGCTCAGAAATCCTGTTTCTTTCTTTTTCTTCCTTTTGTAATTTTTTTTTTTTGTTTTAATCTCTCAGTAGTGGTGTTCTCCTTGGGCTACGGCAGAAGAAAAAAAGCGAAAGTCAGGTTCTTTTGGGTTAAATGGAGCATTTAATGACAGTTAAGCAAAAAGATGTGTGATAGGCCTTTTTCTCACGTTGGATGTTTGGCTAATCGATCAGCAGATCCTGGCACCCAAGTGACAATCTGTATTGAAAAGGGCGGAACTTGGCTCTCCTGCCCTGCCAGCTGTAAGAGCTTGAAAGGGAAGCTATGGGGGGAATGTCTTTCATTTCCCCCTGGAAGCTGGGAGGACGTTCAGCTTGGCGTTGCCAACTGTGTAATGTGGGCTTGCCTGTAAAAGAAGCCTTTCTCCTTGGACGTCTTTCAGGCCACAGCATTCCCCTTGGCACCCCCACCCCCTTGGAACAAAGCCTGATGTAAAGTCTGGGTGCGACTTAGACCGGCCTGGGAAAGAGTTTATATGATAATGGTGGAAAAGCCATGGTATGTCTTCAGTGGCGGCTTTTAAAGCAAGAATAGGATTTGTCTACTTGTCTGTTTTTCCCCATCTTTTTCCATAAGGATAGCTTACGGCAAAGACACTTAAAATGGTGCTGGGAAAACAAAAACAAAAGGAAAAAGAAGTAGAGAACCAGGCCCAGGGGAAAATAGGTGTAGAAAATCAAGATCAGGTAAAACTGGAGCACAGATACATATACCATGAAGGCCAAATTGTTGTTATAGCTGAAATTCCAAATCAGCTACTAAAAATTTTCTAGGGAGAGCTACACAGTTGGTTACGTAAGCCTTAGTATGAGGGAGAAGGGGTCTGATAATTCAGAGGAACATTCTCTTATCTATTTATTTAATAAGTATCTAGTAAATGCTCACCATGTGCCAAGCACCATGTGAAATAATCAAAGAGAAAGGTCCACATCCAGCCCCCAGGAACTTAGCATCTAAGGGAGACTGGGTGAAGGAACTACATTTGTGTACTTCCTATATGTTAGACACTATACATTTAATGAATGTCAGACACTATGCATTTAATTATGTACCTGCTATGTGTCAGATATTATGCATTTTCATTTAATCTTCATAAACTTTAATGTCCACTTTTATCAAGTAGACATTATTATCTCCTTTTATATACAACAGACTCAGTCCGTTCTCACTGCTGGTAAACACTGAAGTTAGGATTCAAATCAAGGGCATTCTCTTTTTTACATGGTGCTAGGCTATTGGTGGTCTCCATTGTTTAGTTACTTATTACTCTTTAAAATAGTTGCTGTGGGCCAAGGGAAAATGACCCCATTTCTCACTCTTGACAAGATTGCTTAAGATAATCACGCTAATTCCCTGTGCTTGGTTTAAGAATCTGGGCTTAGGGTGGCACCTGTGGCTCAAAAGGGTAGGGCACCAGTCCCATATGCTAGAAGTGGCAGGTTCAAACCTAGCCCTGGCCAAAAAAGAAAAAAAAAGAATCTGAGCTTAAAGCAATCAATATGTGATATTCTCCTAGTGACTGTCTTAGATCTAGGATAAGTGGGCACAATAAGATTGAAGAAATGACCATTGACTCCATTTGGGGGAGAGTTTTTTCTCTCTTTCTTGCTGTAAATAAACTGGGAGGTATGTTGCCGCTGGCAGCCTTTTCGTGACTCTGGGGAATGCTGACTTTTCTGATACTAAGTGTTCTGACACCAACTGGTATGCTACGATATAATCCCCCAGACACAGACACAGATAAAAATCCCACCTGGGGTCAGTGCAGACCACACAAGTTAAAGGGCATGGTCTCCTAGAAGACTGTCTCATTTTAGAATGACTCACTGAACTCAGGAAAGCCTATACTTATGGTTTCAGTTTTACTATAAAGTTTTGTATAAATCAGGAACACAGGGCAAGGCCTAAGGCGGTCTCAAATGCAGAGCTTCTGGGCCCTCTCCTTGTGGAATAGGGGCACATTACTCTCCCAGCACATCAACGTGTTAATTGTCTCCATTACCCAGAGAGCTCCATGGAGCTTCAACATCTAGAGTTTTTATTAGAGTTTCATTCCATAGGCACAATTAATTGAACATTGGCCACATGACTGAACATAATCTCCAGCTCTTTCTGCTTCCCTGGAGGTTGGAACAGCTCAACCCCCCAACCATCTCGTCACATGGTTGGTATTTCTTATGACCAGCCCTGAACCTGAGCCATCTTAGCATAAACTCAGATATAATCATAGGGCTTGTAAATAACAAAGACACTCTGATCACCTGAGAATTTCCAGAGGATTTAGAAGCTCTGTGCCAAGAACCTGGGACAAAACCAGACAAATGCTTTATCATATCAAGTGTCCTTTTAAATAGCCTGTAGGTCATGGAGAAAATATTGGTAGAACAGGAGAGAAACAAAGCCAGAGCCCTAATCAACCTGAACATGGAGCCCACACTATGAAATATGAGATAATACCTTTGCTCATTATTTATGCCATTTTGAGTTGGGTTTCTGTCACTTATAGCTAAGTGATCTTACATTTATTATTATACTTCAACCTGTAAGAAACACTAAGCCCAACTAAAAATAACTTAAACTATAAGAACTTCTATTATCCCACAAAATAGAAAGTCTGGAGGTAAAACAGTTCTAGAGTTTTCAATTTGTCACTCAGGGATGGGACCAGTGAGGCAAACAAGGCACTAACTTGTCTTAGTCACAAAATTTCGGGGGTGTAAAAAAATTCAATTATCAAGATAAACAATATTTAATGCAATATTTTAAAAAATTAAAAATGAAAATTATAGTGAACAAAATATCAAAATGTTAAGTAAAAGTAAAGAATCAGTATTATAATCGATATTACTAATTCTTCTTTTTTGTACTGATTTTCTGTTTTGTCAGTTTGATCAACATGGGCTGGGCACAGTGGCTTATACCTTTAATCCTAGTACTCTGGAAGGCTGAGGTGGGAGGATGGCTTGAGGTCAACAGTTTGAGGTCAGCCTGAGCAAAATGAGATCACATCTCTACTGAAAACAGAAAAATTAGCCAGGCTGGATGTAGTTCAAAAGTCCTAGCTACTTGGGAGGCTAAAGCAGGAGGGTTGCTTGAGCCTAGGAGTTTGAAATTGCTAGGAGTAAGGCTGAGGCCATGGTACTCTAGCCTGGGCAAGATAGAGAGAGAGAGAGAGAGAGAGAGAGAGAGACTTTGTCTCAAAAAACAAACAAACAAAAAAGTGCCCAACATAGCACTGTTACTAACTTACCAACCCTGTCTTTTTGGAAAAAAATATATATTTTGTCACGGTGGATTTTTTGCATTATTTTTTATTTTAAAAATATTAATTATCTTGGCTAGGCACAGTGGCTCATACCTGTAATCCTAGCACTTTGGGAGGCTAGGAGGATCACTTGAGACTAGGAGTTCAAGACTAGCCTGAGCAACATAGTGAGAGTTTTTACAAAAAATAGAAAAATTGGCCAAGCAGGGTGGTGTGCGCCTATAGTCCCAGGTACGCTAGAGGCTGAGACAGGAGGATTACTTGAGCCTAGGATTTTGAGGTTGCTGTGAGCTCCGATAACACTTCTGAACTCTAGCCTAGACAACAGAGCAAGATCTTAAATATATATATATTAATTAACTTGATTACTGAAATTTTTGATACCTCCTTAAATTTTCTGCCCTAGCAGAGTACCTCCCTCACCTTGCTCCGTCTAGTCCCACTCTGTTCACCTTCCCATCCTCAGAATATTGACCCTAGACCCCAGCTATTTCCCTTCGTGGATGCAAGGTGACTGCTACAATTCCAGCAATGATGACATCAAACAGAAACAAAAGAATATTTTCTTTTCTGCATCTTTTTCATCAACAAGGAAGATTTTCCTCACTGGCTAGAATTGTACCACATGTCAACTCTAAACCAGTTGCTGACATAAACAATGGGACACCATGCTCAGTCCAGGTCTGAGACTTGGAAAGACGTTGTTTTCCCTGAGCACATGGACTTGTGGAGGTTAGACACCAGATCAAGCTCCAGACTTTATCCCAAAGAATACACACTGTGCAATATAAAGTTCAAAAACTGCATTCAAAGACCCACTGGTCTGCGGTGTTAAGAGTTCAGGAGTGCTGTCACTTTGGGGGAACTGAAGGGAGGGGCACAAGGCAGCTTCTGGGATTCAAGTAATGTTTGATTTCTTTCTTTCTTTCTTTTTTTGAGACAGAGTCTCAAGTTGTCACCCTGGGTAGAGTGCTGTGGCATCACAACTCACAGCAACCTCCAACTCCTAGGCTCAGGTGATTCTCCTGCCTCCGCCTCCCAAGTAACTGGGACTATAGGCATCTGCCACAACGCCCGGCTATTTTTTGGTTGCAGCCATCACTATTGTTTGGTGGGCCTGGGCTGGATTCGAACCCGCCAGCTCAGGTGTATGTGGCTGGCGCCTTAGCCACCTGAGCCATAGGTGCCAAGCCAATGTTTGATTTCTTAATCAGGGTGTGGCTGCATGGATGTATTCACTGTTAGGCTGTGTGCACACAACCTGTGCGCTTTTCAGTATTTTGGCTGCTCAAAGTGTGGTCCACCACACAGCAGTGTCTATACCACCTGGGAGTGGGTTTGAAATACAGAATCTCATGTCCCACCATCTACTGAACTGCCTCAGTTTCATGGCTCCACACAATTTTTGCATTTTAACAACATTGCCAGTGATGTTCCGAAGCATGGGAAACAACAATATTATACTTCAATTTGAAAAACTGCTTTTATAGAAAATATCAGGCCTTTGCCAGCAATGAAGGAGGTGGGGGAGACTGGGTTTGGGTAGAAAAAGAAGAATGTTGACTCCCAGACCAAATGATAAGCTCTTTGAAGCTATGGGCTGTGGCTGGCTCCTTTTTTATTCTCCGTGGGGTTTACAGAATAGTTACCAATCCCTGTTCAGTGGCAGCAACTTTGTATCACTCTCTTCCCTTTACCTATTCTTCACTTCCCTTCATTTCCTGATCACACTCTGTTCTTCAAAATGGGCACCTAGGGGTTCAAGGCACACCGGATGCTGACTGGATCATGTGGCAAGGACGGCCACACAAAGTAGGAGTGAGATAGCAATTTCCTCTGGTATATGAGCCTCATTCCTTTGAAAGTAGCAAAGAATTGTCCAGAGACTTTGGGGAAACAATAAGAAAATCTTACCATTATTGAGAAAGCACGTGTGCGAAAGGCGTCACTTACCTGCTCCATTGCCTGAAACCAAGCACTGGCCCACATCAGCTGGAGCCATCAGATTGAAAACAGTCCCCCGGTTAAAGATGCAGCCTAGAACTGTGGGGATGTGGGGACATCCATGGAGGTGGGGGGTGTGGTACCATACGTGGCTAAATCTTTTGCCTATACAAGCGGGAGTGGGGACAACTTAAAATATGCATGCACCTAATGATGACTCCAGCCTTGCAATGCACGTAAGGAATATTGGCTCTGTAAGAGCACTTTGTATATGTTTGGCCAGAAGGATCGGGAACTGGGATTCCAAGCTCCAGACACCTAGGCATTTTAGGAATGGTCCTCTTCATTCCTTTTGCTCTGATTTAAGATAAAGTTCTGTTTCTGATTCCTGCCTACAATTTGAGCTGTCTCCAATGCCCATTTGGCCCCCACCTGTTAATGCTGAAGAGTCCCTGGGAAACAGCCCAGGGAGTGAAGTGCAGCAGGAGCAGGGGAACAGACTTCTGCCAACATGTACCAGGTCAGGGGCAAAGGTCAGCAATGCAGAACTGAGAAGTTTAAAGGAGCTGTGGCTTTGTGATCACACAAATGGCTTATCTACCACCCAGGCACCCACATAAAAGCTCCTGAAAACCCCACTCCTACATCAGGGAGATAATGGCACAGCCACCCCAACCATGGTCAGGGTGGCTTGCTGGGGTACAGTCTGTTCAGGCACACATGGTCCCACACTAGGAAGAGCCCTGCTGCCATCCCAAACTGCGCTACCAATTTTACACAAGGGGCCCTGCATTTTCATTTTGTACTGGACTCCACAAATTATGTAGCTGGTCCTGAATGCTAGAATGGCCAGCAAAGGGAGATGTCTTTCACTTCCTGCTACCCCTGAGTCCCATGATGTCCACAAAGAATCGGATCCAACTTGCTCTGGAGCTTCCCGTCCCAGTGCAGCCTTTCTCTCACTGCTTCATGCCTTCTCTGTCTTGTTTCTGATCCTTTCTTTTCTATCCCTATGATTCCCTTTGGAAGTTTCCTTTTGCTGCCATAACAAACTACCACAAACTTGGCAGCTTAAGCAATTCAAACTTACTGTATGAGAATTTGGTAGGTTAGGATCCCACAGCGGTCTTGCTGAGCTAAAATCAAAGTATCTCCTAGAGCTCTGAGAGGAGAATCTGGTTCATTGCCTATCCAGCTTCTGGAGGCCACCCACACTCCTTGGCTTATATGGTTATCAAGGGCAGGTGGAATCCTTCTCACGTGACATCACTCTGGCCTCTTCCGCCTCCCTCTTCTGCTTGCAAAGACCCCCGTGATTTCATTGAGCCTCCCTATCTAAAGGTAATTAGCAACCTAATCCCATTGTTAACCTTAATTCCCCATTTCTATTCACCCTAACATGTCCCCAGAGCCTGAGTGTTAGAATGGGGAAATCCTCAAGGGGGTCATATTTGTGCCTACGACATCTTATCTGTTTCCTTCTTTACCCAATCTGGAGTCCTCATTTAAATTGTCTCTTGCATGTTTTTTTTAAAAGCTTTTTCATGTTAATCATAAGAGAAAATGATGGAAAAAGAAAAGAGAGAGAAAAGGGGTGGGGGAGAGAGGTGAAGAAACTGCTGATAATCTCTCCGTTTTTGTCTTTACATTTCACGAGTCCCTTCTGTTAGCATTACCATGCTGTATGAGAAAGTGGTAGAGATTATACCCATTGAGAAGGTCTGACAATTGAGGTGCTAGACAAAGGCCTTTCGGAAGGAGACCAGAAGAGAAATCTCTGAATAACTGCATTTCCCTCTCCCCCTTCCGATGCTGTGAACCTAACTGCCCAAGACCTTTTGAGTTCCCAGGAAAGTCTTTATTTCTCTCCTCTCTAGCAGGAAAGGACCCCCCCCCCCACACACACACACTGCTTTCTTTGGGGGATGGGAAGAGCTCCAGACAGTGATAATTTGGTCTGTTCATCCGTTTCATCCTTTTCTCCCCTGGCTGGGATTCGAGCATTGCAAACAAGGACGCTGGGGCAGATTGCTGAGAGAGGAAGCTGGCATGGAACGTGCTGCCAACTGGTCTCGTACCCACATCTTTTCAGTAAATTTCTCCCAAGCATATGTACACACACAAACACGCCTTCTGTTGAAGGCAATGAAACAATCTTTCACTGTGGAGGCTGGAGAATGTGTGTGGAATCAAGAAACTGAGGAATTGCTTTTGAGTCTGGGTACAGTTTTTCATAGAGACCGGGTTGTCACCATTGCTGAGCAGTGTGGGACTCAGCAGGCTGAAGTGGCTGGTGGGACATGCTAATCTCCAACACTGGCTTGTGGGAGAGACATCGCTGTCCACCCTGGCGAAGGAGGTGCCACAGTCAGCCCCATCACATGTCCCGGCCTCACTTTCTTCACAGCACAGATCACTCCAGGGTCACCTTATTCACTTGTTCACATGTTGTCTGTCTCCGCAGGAATGTAAACTCCACGCTGCCTCCCCTGGCACCTGAGACTGAGCTGCTCAGTCCACTCATCACTCGCCTGAGTGTGGTGAATCGTGTCTTTGTTCTGGATCCTTAAATCAATATTCCTGCGGGTTGGACCACCCTACCCATCAACCATAGGAGTGGGTACCTGACCCAAGTTTCTGGCCCAATTGCTTCTCCTTCTCGGAAGTCTGACCTAAGACACAGGGCAAGGCTCTGTCAGCTAAAGGTCACCCTGTAGGAGACCCGGGGTGAGCCAAGTGTCTGACAAGCCACTTACAGTTCAGCACCACAGGTGCTCTCAGAGGGTCAGTTCTGGGCTGCTGGGTACACAGAGGACCAAACTGCTTTTTCCATCTGGGGGCATTTGGGGAAGACTTTCAGAGTTGGGGAGTTTCCCAGGGGCAAGAAGAATAATGCAAAGTGAGCTGGGTTCAAATCCCATCACTGCCGTGGTGCAAGATGCTCTCCCTAAGAGAGTCTTGGTTTCCTTCTCCGTGGAAGGGCATGGAAGCCTCCAGGCTGCAGGCTTGCGGGATGCACAGTGATTGGAGCTCACGCCTGGCAGGCAGCTCTCCTTGCTGATGCCGGGGTGCACATACTTCCTGTCTGCCCACTGCCCTCCATTCCTTCCTTATTGCTTTGTCTGAGCTGAAATCCTCCTCCAGGCTGGGGCTTCCACTGCAGCTCCTGCCTATGGCAACTTCACAGTTGAGTCCCTCGTGCCTCAGGCAGAGCTCTACCTGGAGGCCCGTCCAGTGTGACCCCTGGCCAGCGGCCCAGGCTGCCCCCTGTCTGACTTCTTGCCTCTATCACTGGGGTCCTAGCAGCCCCCTCCTCTGGGGCCACCCCACCCTGGGCTGCTCAGCATCCCAGCCCCTCACCAGGCTGTGCCTGAGGAACAAGGTGGGGTACACTGAAGAAGTGAACATTGTGGAGTATCCCACAATACCTCCAGTGCCAGTTTCTGCTGCTTCGGGGCCCCCACCTTCCTTCTCCCCTATACTTCTTTCAGGGCTCTGGAGGGAGGATTCATGAGCTCATGTCTCGAAAATGCTTTGAAGATGAGAAGCTCTGAGCATTTTCCCAACAGCCCTCAATTTACTTTTTCAGCATTCTCTCCGGGTTGTCAGCCTTTGTAGTTATTTTTATAAATAGCAATCGCTGGCTGCTTCCATTTTTACCGAGGAAAGCTCCACCTCCAGCTGCAACTGGCTACTGTCCCATAGCAGACCAGCCAGGGACTCAGTCTGCCCCTATTTCTCCTGGCCAGCCCCTCCTGTGCATACCACCCTCCATTTTGCAGACCCCACCCTCACCATCTCCCCAGCCTAATTACTCCTCTCTTCACATAAGCCCAAATTCTCCAACATGGCACACAGGCCTTCTGTGACTCAGCCATCACCCACCTACTCAGTCACATCCCTTGCCTTGTTCCCCATCACACTGAGGCTCAGTCATCCTGAACTACCTGCTGCTGTTCTCTAAATCACCAGGCTTGGTTGTGCCTTCAGGTCAGGAGAGGAGCCAGTCCATAGAAAATAGAGACCAAATCTGGTGGTGCGCCTGCCCCAGTGTGCAAGGGAGAGCAGGCTCCTTGACTGATGCACATTTTTAAAACAACATATTTTAATTAGAGAAGAGTGAATGCGGAATAACATGTGGCTTAAGAAATGAAAAATTAAAAAAAAAAGAAATGAAAAATTACCTCTATACTTAGGGTAATGTAAACCTCTTTCTTTCCCTTCCATCTCTCCCCACTAGAGAAAATCATTATCTTAAATTTAGTGTATGATATCCCTAGGAGGGTCTTTGTGCTTTATTTACCCACTGCTCAACAAGAAAACAAACCCTTGCTTTCTAGCTGACACCAGAACTAATCTTTTTCTCATAGTCTTAACAAAAGTCATATTAATCAGTGATGTACCAAGGAGGAGTGAGGTGGGAGCAGTCTAGGCAGCAGGAAGGAATATTTTATCACTGGCATCATTCAGAATTGCTGGTGTATGCCGGTAAATAAAAAGCAGACTGACGCTTAGTTGTGTCTTAGGCTGCACAGGCTGCTATAACAAATACCATAGACTGGGTGCCTGAAGCAACAGACATTTATTTCTCACAGTGTTGGAGGCTGGAAGTCCAAGGTCAAGGTCCCAGCAGATTTGGCCCCTGGTGAGGGCTGTCTTCCTGGTTTGTAGATGGCTGTCTTCTTGCTGTGTCCTAAGAGAGCAGAAAGAGAGATCATCTCGCTCACGTCTGTTTTTATGAGGACAATAATCCTATCAGATCAGGGTCTTGCTTTTGTGACCTCACTTAACCTTAATTGCTTTCACAAAGGCCCTATCTCCAAATACAGTCACTTTGGAAAATGGTGCGTCAACATACGAATTTTGGGTGACACAATTTGGTCCACGGAAAGTAGTTTTATTATTGTTTTTAAAATTCTCTATGGACAGCATGCCCCTTTATTTGCCTGCAACAGGGCAGACCACTGGCTCCACCTCCACTTCTTGGTACACCACTGATGCCAATGTGGTTTCCTTTTGAAAAAATCATGTAGGCTGGGCAAAGTGGTTCATACCTGTAACTCAGTGCTTTGGGAGCCTGAGGCAGGAGGACTGCTTGAGGCCAGGAGTTGGAGACCAGACTGGGCAATACAGTGAGACCCTCTCTTTGTCCCTCTGCTCTGCAAACATTTGGGTATAGTGGCACACTCTTGTAGTCCAGGCCAGAGAATTGTGCCACTGCACTCCTTCCTGGGAAACTGAGTGAGACTCTATCTCTACAAAAAGGGGGGAAAATGCAGAAAAGGGACATTTCCAGAGAAAATCATTTAGGGACAACCATCCTTCCTCCTCTGCCTTACATGATCCCACCCCTGTTGGATTTGCCATCCTCGCACCCTTATAAGTTAGTGCTCTCCTCTCTCCCCAGGCTCTGGT